>CM067343.1:3143808-3154877 GCA_034190875.2 Urechis unicinctus | reverse complement strand
TTGGGACTAAAATGCTTTGATGTCAGCCTGATAGTTTCGTTCTTGGGATTAAACGAGCCATGTCTTAATCTCAGCCCTGAAATAACCAACATTACACCTGTGCTCTTTGATAAATGCGTTCTGCATCGCTTGAGTATTGCCAAACTTACTGGCTAATTAATGCCACGGCTCGCCGATTTACCCAAGATGCTGCATTTTTCTCGTTGATTCTCTAGCTTATCCGCTATTGTACGAATCTACGTTGTTAAATATATTTCGACACTGGTTCAGTTGATTTTCAGATTAATACTATTTAGTTTTAATTGTTGGTTTGTAATATCCGATAATGGCAAACAATTTAAAGGCTACTTTTCAGGGATATCATTCATTGATTTAAATGCTTTAGATTTCTTTAGTTTACAATACTTATCCCTTCATTGATAAGTTTAAGAGAATTCATTATGGTACACTTGGAACAGCGCATGGGTCTATTTGGGTTGCATGCACAGAGAACAATCGTCTAGCAGGCGGTTTGGTGGAGGTTGCATGTTTCAGTTTCATTGCTCAGATGCGAGTCATTAATTTTCGGTCTGTGCAAACATTACTATCATGATAACTAGCTTGCAATGGAATTCACATGTGATTAATGAATATCTTATGGTCACGCTCAGTAATTCCGTTAGATGCAACAGTAAACAAAAATAACTGTCGAGCAGCAAACGAAATTCCATTTGATGTCACAAAAATGACATGAATCACAGCAATCAATGGATGACAGCTCTGTTATCTAGCTGCATGAGCAAACGCTATGGAAGCATCATGCTTTAAGCTTAATGCAGAATAAAACGTTGACTAGGCATTTGACAAATCTCTTCACTAGGTCGGTAGTAAGTTTCGAGAACCCACAGTCATTAATGCCGTAAGTATTTTATTCGCGGGTGGAGGTGCATGTGCGGAAGCATTATCGACAAGTCCCTAAATAATAAAAGATAGCAAGACGGCCAATGACGTCCATAGGTCCCGCCTTATTGACTTTATTCATAGAAATAGCATGTGACGTAATTATCATTGAGCCTGTGACAAACATGGGCGCAGGCGCAGAATTCAATCCTGCATGACATTCTATCACGCCCTTAAAACTTTGTATCCAATACGTACCCGCGTGTATATCATGACTGCATATTTCTTCTCTATTTCGTACCGTAAAGGAATGCATATAAATATCCTCGTCGTAGAGTATCTATAAACAGTGATAGTGAATGGCACTGATTCAATACAGTCATATCGTGTAGCTGATGTTATCAGTAACATCACCAGCGTTGTTACATGTGGTGTGTTACCGGGCACAGTCGTACAGGTCATGGGTGTTTTACCTGTGGGATGACGCCTCTAGGGATTTATGTGTACACCTTTTATTATCGATTTAAGAGGCAATACTTAGCCGAAAATCCCTTTTTATAGGGAGCCTAGTGGATGACTCATACATAATGCGAGTTGTATTCATAATGCGGTCATTGACCAAGAGAGACATGCATGTCTGCTTAGCAGCAGTAACTGTTACTGGGTTAAACGACATGGATACAAATGGATACACCTGTAAAACATGCACACGACGAAAATTATGTTATATGAATACCAAAATATTTATGGTAATATACACGTAACATTTACCTTAACACGTCTTATCCATGTCAAACGCAACGTTTTTAGGAAAGCCTGCTTGAACAAAGTGGAAACCATTGAAGGATGTGCATGTTTGAATCGTGGAAATGTCGATGTCATAAATGACAGTTTTCCGAAGGTAGTTTGGGGGAGTTGCCAGGCGGGTCATCCATATGTCCTGACAAATTGACGGGTAATGCATTCCAGCTTTGAGTTGCATACACCATGCAAGACATTGCAGTTAACTCGAAGCCTGTCTAAGTTATTTTCCATATAGTGTCAAATATATATTGTACCGGCTACAACACCGAATGCTGTCGTTAGGATGTAATTAACGGTTACGCATCAGAAATATATCTAGCAACGTGCGTTCATCATGCAATATTTTACACCCAACACACTACGCGCATTGCTCTGCTTTAACAGCTGGTATTCAATTTATCTTTGTATTTTGGCTCTCACAATTATTGACTGTTTATCAATAGATGATCCGATCATCCTGCGTCCCAGCAGCAATGACACGCAGTATTTACACATAACGTCTGGCAATGATAAATGGCTGGCGGAACGACCCCTCTTAGCATGGGTATAAGATCTTTGGTTAGATTTCGATGGGTAACGTTTGAGAGGATGGAACGCACGCAGTTCGGATAACAACGTTATGGCAGTCCATTATCTGAAAGGGGACAAACAGATCTTCCGCAAAAACACGTGACTCTGATATCGGCCCCGGACACCATTTAGCTCCCTAGGCGTTGGTTTCTCCTGAGCTCTATATCAGCTGCCACCTGCTACCACTTAGTTTGTCTTTTCTCTATGCTATTTTACTAGAACAATTAAGCGTCCTAGAGCCGAATTAGCGTGGTTTTCGGATGTATTAGATGTTTGTTAGCCACTCTGCTGGAGGTTGTGTGAGGAAGGTCGTCAACGAATGCTCATTTTACGCATGACCGAATCCGCCTTATCAACATAATCCGTCGCCCAATGAATAATGGGTGGATTAACTCAGGTGGTCGATATTGCGTGTGATGAACCCGAATCCGTTATGCATTGTGTAACCTTACTTATTCTGGAATTGCATGCAAAGATTCATTTGCGACGTTAAACTTTAATTGAGGATTGTCTCCGTATTACACCATTAATGTATATCATTTACATACTTTTCATGGTTTAGCACGAATTAGGATGTATATAGCGCGTCGGATTTGTTGGCACTCCTTTTATGCAGATATATAACTCGTATTGTGGTGGTAAGTAGTTTACCATGTGAATACCATCCCAGCTCTGCCATTTTCACCAAGTATAAGAAATCTCATTTGCAAGCGAACACATGTTCCCACTTAGCTATTTCCTTAAAGGGACACAGCTAAATCTCCAAGGAGTTATATACGTTGCTCCCCCTTACGCTTTGTGACAAGCAATTGCTGCCTAATTGCTGCTCAGATCTTTCATTGTGGGCACAAAAGACCGCATTTTAACCAATAAAACAAGCACTTCACAGCACAAAACCGTCTCTAACAAAAGTTAAGGCTAGGAACAAACTGCTGAATTCAACATTCCGTAAAGACGTAACCTGGTTTCGTACATTCATGATATGAACTTGTTGGTGTGTGATTGGCGATAAAATTGTGAAATATCTTTAACGCGACCAACCAACCTAATTGTTACATTCAGTGCAGGTCGCAAAATACAGCTCATGCTATACAATCGCCAAAGGTTATTTTACCCAATAACCCATTACGATAAAATGGATACAGCAAAAATTGGGGAGCAATTTTGCTTGCTTATGAAATACCCAAGTATTTGCCTGATTTCCAAATACTTCCTGTTACAAATAAGTTATATTGACATTAAGCAGACTAGATACAGCAGAATTCAAGCGCTTCAATTCTGGATTCAAGTGAATTAATATTTATAAGCTGTTGTCATGGATGATGCCTCATCGGCGCTGTATCTCTGATGCTAACTACCCGCTCTTAAGATTCACCTACTTATCGATAAAGATGAAGCAGCCGTCCGTAAGACAGGCTCCATCGTCGGAGAAGGTCGAATGAAAGTGTTTTACTTTGCACAGCAAGTAAAATCAGAGATAATATGGCGGGCTATTC
Organism: Urechis unicinctus; assembly: GCA_034190875.2. Lineage (NCBI taxonomy): Eukaryota > Metazoa > Annelida > Polychaeta > Xenopneusta > Urechidae > Urechis > Urechis unicinctus. The sequence continues at coordinate 3,151,128 of CM067343.1, read as the reverse complement.
TTATTTGCCGCCATTTATTTTAGGGTAACAATAGTCTGCTTTTTCCAACAGCTGCTCCCATATGACGATATTTGACGTAACGCTGATACAGCGATGTCGGTTAATGTCTCACATAGAGCCATCAACGAAACGTTTCGGACAGTATAGAAAGCGTTAGGTGTAGATTGAAATATGCTGGTATTGCAGCAACGACTGTCACTTCACCTCACCGGTACAGATCAACGGGGCGAGCACTCTGTAAATGCTGATGTGTGATTATTATCGAATATACTGACAATGATGTCGGATAAAAAGCCATGTAGGAGAACAGGTAACTGTATCCATCAACTATACATCTTCAAGGCATTAAGGACACCATTCCAAAATGCATTACGAAGATATATTAGTTTATATATTCGGTTCATATTTCGAATGCAGAGAGTAATATTGTGATAGGGATAACGAGGCCATCACCCTCACAACACTGCTGCACAAAGCAATGGCGCGGGCCTCAATGGTGCCTATCAATTAAATGTCTGTCTATGCATGCCAGGATAGATACAAGTGGGGAGAAGAAATCCTAACTGAGGCCCATCCAAAGATCGACGCCATTGAACCAGACGCCTTATATGCATCAGATAGGGAGTCAATTGACACAAACAAGTCAGCTCTGTTCAATGTCTAGCGAATAGTGAGTCAATTGACACAAACAAGTCAGCTCTGTTCTATGTTTAGCGAATAGTGAGTCAATTGACACGAACAAGTCAGCTCTGTTCTATGTCTAGCGGATAGGGAGTCAATCGACACGAACAATACAGCTCTGTACTATGTCTTGCAGACAGGGAGGCAATTGTTTCAGCATAATTCATGTTAAAAAATCTCGTAATCATAATCGCCGTTAGGACTTGCATCAATACGTCAACGATAATAATGGAGGTCTTGACTTCTGCGTAGATTCATTCTGCCAATTGGCCTTCATTTTGATCATAAAATAAGAATAACATGAAAACTGCCTCGCTACCGAACGTACTTTTATCCTTAATGTTGTCGCATGTAACATGTTATCAGGCTGTCTAGCACCCGTATCACACATTGTCGGAGAAGTTCTCGAAAGACCCTGTAGCATCCCGGGCGCGCCATCCGCGTTACATTCTCGGAGAGAAAACGGATGTGATAACTTACAACCAATATGGTTGGCTATCAGAGTGACGATATATACCGAGATAGATAGTTAAGTAGATAGTTATATAGATAAATCGATAGATTTATCCATAGATAAATAGATAAATCGATGAAAAGATGGAGATAGGGAGAGCGTGAAATGGAGAGAGAAAGAAGAAAGAAGTTGATTGGCTTTGTACCGATAGTTGTTGGAATGGTTTCACTTTGAAAAGTGTAACTTAAAATGTAATATATGTCACCTTAGCGCGCATGCGTAGCTTTCAACGAATGGTACGCTCTGGTAAAATGCTAAGATCATCTTCAATGATCTATTGGATTTCTTTGGAAGATGCTCGAAGAGTTTATTTGGAAACCGTATTATCAATGTCGCGATAAAAGAATATCTAAAGGGCAACATTGTTTGTTCCTGATAAAGACACCACAATGAAGCCAACACAGGTTCGTCCATAACTTTCGAACACTTTGATCGGACATGCATTATGGTACTTGTATATGTTTTGTACAACACAATGACAAATCTTTACCAGCGTTGTAAACAAATTCAGAGTCATTTAACGTTAGATATGGATTGTCATCTGGCGAAAAAATCGTTTTTATACGATATCAATTACTGGCATAGTAAGAAATATAGAAGTTGACTAATTGATTGTTATACGAGGCAGCTTAAATTGTGAACTTTCCGATACACAAATTGCTTGCATTACAAAGTAGAATTAACCACATACAAAGCGTTACAATTCATCATTTCACATTACTTGCTTAAATCAGTAATAAACCTAAATAAAAATAAGCTGACAAACAAATCAATGATCGATGCTAATTATTGTTGAAATATGATAATTAAGGCAACGATTCATTGATACTTCATTTCATTTGAGAGGGGTACTACATATGGAACAGTGCACCTTTTTCCTTGAAAAATTCGCTGATGCTAGATAGCCATATGAAACACGCAAACGTCCGCAATTTAATCATTCTTATTACATATATGTTACATGTAACATCAACGGTTGCTGACATAATGGGAAACAGCATTTCTTGTTTTTCATTTACTTACACCACTAATGTTTTCCAATTTGCAATCACTCAGGATACAATAACGCCGTTGTAATCAAACCTCTTTGGAACGGAGCGGACTTTCCAGATAATCCGCCTATGTTATTAAAAACGCCGTAAAGGTTGTGCTTGTCGGTGTACCATATAAACCACATTGACCACATTGAGCATTCCGTTCCCTTTTGTTCAAAACCTTTATACCACTTCGTCATCAATGTTCCAGGTACATAAGGGTGGAACATTTCGTTTTTGATTGCTTCGTGGTACCAATCTTGGAAATGTGTCCAATGTGTGGGATGTGGTGAAAAGCCGAATGAACCAACTATCTTGTACATAAAGGAAATGTCATATGGTGTTACTTTGATTGGCTTATGACCGATTGCAGTTGGCATTTTTCCGCTAAAGATTGAGTAACCAGCGATACCATCCCTGTTATCATAGTGCGCATGCGCTGCTTTTAACCATTTGTACGCCCATGGTGATACGCTTAGATCATCTTCAATGATCAATGCAATTTCCTTTGTTCCAGGTTTTGGACGCCACGAATCTATCCACTGTCCATTAAGTCCTGCATGTTCCTCCTATCCCAAGAACAGCAGTATCGTTGCCAATTACCAGTTCATTCAGTGTTGCCAGCAATGTCTGAAGAGATTTTTTCCGTTTGTAAGTGATACATGCACGGACACGGGATTTCCCTTGGGTGTTCACGTGATTGGGTGGTGGTCTCCATCCAAGGTTTGTCGTTGCCAGTGTTGACCTTGAAAGTTCCGTAATCATATCAAGCTTTATAATTGCAAGAAAACCTGCACATATAATAACCACTAATGTGATACATGGGCATCTTCTTGTAGCTATCATAACGGATGTTTTTTGCGAACGATTGTAGGCTTGATTCTGCAAAACAAACGCACGGTGCAATTAATATTTTTAAAACTTCCTTAACCCTTTTTTAACAGATTGATAATCCTTCTAACTAGACCACTTTTCGTTGCTTTAATGATTCCTTGCCTCAAAGTCTAGAGAATCTTTTCCACACTGCTTAGTCGGATTATTGTAATTTAAACAGTATATTTGGTCAATGAATAGTTATACTGTGATCTTGATAGTGAACACATGTTCTTAGTTCCTAATAAATTAACGTCACTTATTCAATTAGAGGTGAGAATTAGGCTGCAAGGATTGTTTTCTCCTCAAAACGGAGGCATTATTAGCTCACTCGAAAGATGTACACACATTATTAATCTCACCTGTACTAATTACACACATCATTACTCTCACCTGAACTAATTACACATTATCACTTTTTCTTCGGTAATACAGATGTTTGTCACATCAATATTTTGATGTCATGTCTTGTTTAATAGTTTAGGTTAAGCACAAAGTCTTTGCCAGGCCATCCCTTTCCAGATGAATGATGGATGTTCCCGGTTATATTGGTTTTATCGTCACGATGTCAAAAGGGTTTCTCATACTTGTTTGCACACAGTTTCTGATGTATTTTCAACAAAACAAGTTGTGTGATGCATATATCATTACACGTGCATGAATCAAATATAGGACGAGGTAACAAACAGTTCAATTGGTGATATCCAAATTGATACATATGTATTCCATTCTTAATCTAAATAGTCTTGTAAACAATATAAATCGTTCTGACTTAAACCCTTTCTTCATTTTGCAATACGAAGTAAACCACTGGGGAAGTGAAGCTGGAAGAACAATAGTATGGGGAGTAGCACAGATAATGGAGGTCCTGGCGCAGCAAGCTCATAAGCATTTTAAAGCCCTATTATACCTTACACAACATAATTTTTCACATTATTTTTTGATCACTTATGTTGTTTTTAGGGTGAGCTTTACTTACCAATTCCTCAGGTAAAATAACGGTCTATACAGGATTTCGCTCCCTGATCACTGTCCCAGGGACGGTGAACTACACTCGAGGGAAAGGCGTAGTTTGGCACGACCCTCAACAGTCCTTCTAGTTTGCTGGGTAATTAAGTAACCATAGGCTGTAGTGTCTACGCTGTTTGTGGCTATCCACCGCTCTGTGTTAAACGGGGAGCGTGACACCTTGTTGACGTGTAGCTCATATATCTTGTGACCATCACTGCGTAACATATTCATTCCATGGCGGAACTGCTTCCTTGTGAACAGAGACTGGATGTATTGTGCGTAGAGCCAGTGCTTCTTCACTACAACCTTCTTCACTCCCTTCGCCTTTCTGATCTCGCCCTTGTCAGATTTGAGGATTGAGTAGTTCCTATTGCGCTGGCCTACATACACCTTGATCGGACCAGTGGTCTTTCATTTTAACCAAGACCTTCGCATTTGCCAAGTTATCTTGGTCAGTCGCGTTTGTGGCTATGTATGTATGTATGTTTGTTTAAAAAAAAAGACCCGTGTATTTGTGCGTGATAAGAATTTGATCTAAAGGGTGAGTTAATGATGGATTCCACCAGAGGTTGATTGACTAATAAGTTGGTCAGTGGATTGAGAAGCGAGTGAATGTCGTAAGGCGGGAGAGGGTTAGTGTATTTCGTAAGGCGGAAGGAGATCAGTGAATGTCGTAAAACGGGAGGGGACCAGTGAATATCGTAAGATGGGAGGGGTGCAGTGAATTAAGTAAGGTGCGATAGGATCAGTGAAAGTCGTAAAGCGGGAGAGAATCAGTTAATATCGCAAGGCGAAGGGGATAAGTGAATGTAGTAAAGCGGGAGGGGATCAGATAATATCGTAAGGTGTGAGGTGATCAGTTAATTAAGTAAGGTGGGAGGGGATCAGTGAATATCGTAATTTGGGATGGGATCAGTGAATATCGTAAAGCGGGAGGGGATCAGTGAATTAAGTAAGGTGGGATGGGATCAGTGAATTAAGTAAGGTGGGAGGGGATCAGTGAATATCGCAAGGCGAAGGGGATAAGTGAATGTAGTAAAGCGGGAGGGGATCAGATAATATCGTAAGGTGTGAGGTGATCAGTTAATTAAGTAAGGTGGGAGGGGATCAGTGAATATCGTAATTTGGGATGGGATCAGTGAATATCGTAAAGCGGGAGGAGATCAGTGAATTAAGTAAGTAAGGTGGGATGGGATCAGTGAATAAGTAAGGTGGGAGGGGATCAGTGAATATCGCAAGGCGAAGGGGATAAGTGAATGTAGTAGTGTAAAGCGGGGGATCAGATAATATCGTAAGGTGTGAGGTGATCAGTTAATTAAGTAAGGTGGGAGGGGATCAGTGAATATCGTAATTTGGGATGGGATCAGTGAATATCGTAAAGCGGGAGGGGATCAGTGAATTAAGTAAGGTGGGTTGGGATCAGTGAATTAAGTAAGGTGGGAGGGGATCAGTGAATATCGTAAGTTGGGATGGGATCAGTGAATGTCGTAAAGCGGGAGGGGATCAATGAATGTCGTAAAGCGGGAGGGGATCCGTGAATATCGTAAGATGGTATTGGATCAGTGAATATCGTAAAGCGGGAGGGGATCAGTAAATTTCTTAAGGCGGGAGGGGATCAGAGAATGTCGTAAAGAGGGAGGAATCAGTAAATTTAGTAAGGTGGGAGGGAATCAGTGAATGTCTTAAGGTGGGAGGGGATCGATATGTACAGGACCGAGTTAGCATGTGATCGAGTGAATGAATGGGTGAATGGGTGGACAAGTGAGTATGTGCTTGTGTGTGAATGACTCAGTGCACCGATGTAATCACATTTGGAAACGGTTGCAGGTTAGAGTTTCAATAAGCATGAGTAAACCGATTTTTGCTAAGAGCAGAAACGTGATTTCGATAAAGTTATAAGAGACACGAAAGCCAGTGGCACAAAAAAACAGCGGACGCTAATATTGATCGCCTGCCAATCTCAGAAGACGTCTTCATTTCGGTAATATTTCTATGTTTGTTTATGACCGAGCCAACTTAAATATGTTCTTGCGTACTTTGAGATAAGTGGCTCTGCGCATAGAAAACGATGAATTTGGCTGAACTATGAAATATTAATTCAGTTGGGCACGTCTTTTTCACACTCACCTGACTGAAAAGGTACCAGATAAGCCACTATTTACTTTACTATATACTCGATAGACTCAATTCTTTTGTTGTTATACAATGAGAATTCCTGTAAAGCATAGCCAGTTCACAGGATAAAAACAAGCCACGACACATAAAGGACCTCTTCTGTTAGCTACTCAAGCCCTGCTTGGTTTAGTGAAGGCGCATATTTGCTTCAGTTTGTCGCCTACCAAGTCTCCCGCTTTCTAGCACCTATAATGTATGTTATATATCCAAAGTAGTAGCTAACAGTTGAATGGACATGACAATATATATATATATATATATATATATATATATATATATATATATATATATATATATATATATATATATATATATATATATATATATATATATATATATATATATGAATATATATTCTATATATATATATATATATATATATATATATATATATATATATATATATATATATATATATATATGCACACACGCAATATACACATACACACTATATATAGCGCTATATTCATACATATATATATATATATATATATATATATATATATATATATACTACACATCTAGACATACGCAGCAGACACCGTTACACATACACACTCACAAGCAATGTTGGCAAACGCCATACTACATCTAGAGTGACAGCAAGCGTTTAGAGAATGTTGGCAACAAGCGTATAGCCATAGAGAAATGATATAGCCATAGAAGTGATTGCACGTGCATCTTTACACTAAAATATCTGCTGCGACCCAACTGTATCAAAAACATCGAAACATTCACCTGCAAGGCTTTGTTGCCGATTTCTTTAATGAATTAACTGTAAATTGATAGTTGATACGGTCGTGGAAAAAATCCGCCATGAATCTGAAATATATGCGTACCTAGCAAACGGCAAGCAAACAAACACCGTGTGACCCCATATTTTCCAATATGTTGGTCATCTTATCACAATTTTTGGGAAATCGATAAGCAGATGGCATTTTTAAAGAAGCGCATCGATCGTAAGCTCTTGAAGCGATGTACGGAATTGATTCACAGTCTAGAATTAGATAGCAAGTGCCATTGGGCCATTAA
>CM067343.1:3131308-3138808 GCA_034190875.2 Urechis unicinctus | reverse complement strand
GTGTCAGTCTTTCTCCCCTCCTTTCCTTTTCTTGTCGTGGATTGTGCAGCAAAGCAAAGCAATTTTGACAAATATCATTCGCTTGGACTAGGTCGTAACCACGTCTCTGTTAAAGCTAAAATGTCTAAATTGTGATCAACATTATAATCCTTAAGAATGTCGGCTTTATGTCTAACTGATCTGGCGTTCAGCAGGCATAACTTCGTTAAAATTGTTTCCCGCTCCTGTCTTAGCCACTTTATTTCCTCTTCTTGAGCGTGGTTGAATAGCAATTTTATACGTACGTTTGAAATTTGAAATTGCCAGTTTCTTTCTGGCTGGCAAGCACAATAGCCATTCTGTTTTGCCGAGAGTGGGGGTTATAATCCAACGTAAATACAGTATGAGGTTTCGGTTGACAGCCAGAGTTAGCGGAATGACGTCAGCATACGCGATATCGATAATCTACCCAGTATGCTTATGCTCAGTTCTTCCTACATCTTGCAACAATACCGTCCTTAATGCCAAATTCACTAGTATGTCTCCATTGTATATACCACCACAATGACTTTATGGTAAAGCCCATTGCCATCTCTTTATAATGGTATCAATTACCATGTCTACTTTATATAGCCGAGTACCGATACTTCGTTTTGTGACTCATTACCATTGTATTGATTGTTTTACCCATTACCATGACATGAGCCCATTATCATGTGTAAAACCCATTATCATGACTTCATTGCAAAACCCATTATCAAGACTTCATTGTAAAACCCATTATCATGACTAATTGCATAAACCATTGCAATGTCTTCATTGGAATAATTAACTGGAATGAAGATAGTACATAAAGGTCATGACACTCAAATAAAAATCATCAATCGAATGTGAGTGCTAACTAGTGCAATCGGAGATAATAAAAGTTCAACATAATATTTGCTGCTCACCTCTCTTATCAACGTCGATTACTTGATTAGTGTTTTAATGAGAATACCCAAAACACCGACGAATAACTCGTTCTAAGTCGAATTTTGTAACACTATTGCACTACGTTTTGTGCTGCATGATATGCAATAAGGACGAAAAATTTCACCTGTGGGCTTTTTAACATAATAATGCAGAGTAACCTTTCAGACACAAGTCACCTATTTGCATTTTAACAATGATGCGCGCGACGGGGTTCGATTTTTCGGCATTTCTGCTTGTACGACGGGTTTTGTTGGGCCGCGTACTTGTACGGCAGGGTATAATTTTCTACTGCCATCTGTACGACGGTGTAAATTTTTGGGCTTCACGTTGTGCTACGGTGTATGTTTTGCCCTTCCTATTTGTACAATGGGTTAAATAATATATTTTGCCTCACAATATCGGGATTTCCTACCGGGATTTCCCATCGATCGTTGATAATGCAATTGCAATGAATGGGTCCCTGTGTGATGAGCCGAAAAATTAAGACTTCCTCGTCATAGGCGCCTACAAATCTGATTTATGATGATTACAAATAAAAGCGTACGTTTTTGCTATGATTATTTGTCAATTATTAATTCGGTATATATAAAATGATATAATGAAAAGGTTGATGCAATTACAAATCTTTTTGTCACTTTATATTCCTGGTATACACTTTTGATCCTCTAAAGGCCTTCCAGGAATGGTCAAGATACTAATTTATATGCATAAAATATGCGGAATACCGAAATTTTGAAATCATTTTCGTCATCCTGGATTTAAGTATTATATTTGTTGTAGATTAGATCATCATGAGCCATTGGTAGCGTTTCGTGAGCTTATTCAAAGTTATAGATAGACGAATAATGAGAAAAATAGAGTTTTGCGGCATTACAATTTTAAAATCAATCAAATCTTTTGATACTTTAAATAAATATATTCTGCGCTCATGTTTAAACATTGTTTTGACCATATAGGCCAAAGTATATATGGCTGGAGAGAAGATATTGAGGTTAACGAATGGTAAGTTGTAAAAAAGTTTGATTTCGCTATATTAGTCAAAATTCACGACACCATCTGCAAATAACACATTGACGTCACCTGACTGGCTCCAGGTGTTTCATATTCACTAATTGACTGTACTTGTAACCGATTACCTGTGGAAATCCTGTAACGAGCTAGTTACATAAGCATCTACGCATGCCTTCCCTCTGAAGCGCATGCACATTTCAAAGTCACTTTTATATAGCATTGACATTGAAAAACTATTATCAATGGTTCAGTAAGTATACACACTGTTATTGATCCTGACGTTTTCTGTTGTTTCATGATTCCTTGTCTTCGTAAAGACGGCATTCGTATTACAAACGTTCATGGTAAGCAAGGCCGTTTCTGAAAGGTTATATGTCACTGAAGACATAGGTAAACTGTAATTAATAATTATTCAAATCATACGTCTGCAAACCAAGGCGTGGACGTTTATTGCTTGCATTGGCTACTAGTGTAGGTATCAATTTTGAATTTGATGCATCTGGAATGGTCTTTTTTTCCGCATGATGTCGATTTATTCCAGCAATATAGGAATTAATGGAACTGCGTTCTTCTTGGCCGTGCAGATATTCGTTGGCCTGTAAGAGAAGCGTATGATGGCAGTGAGAAATACAGAATGTAGCGTTTCGACGACTGGAAGTATTCGCATGTACAATTAAAACGAAACCGTGTCTCTCTCTCAGTTATCTTCTTGCGGCATTTTGGATCACGCCGCCATGATTGTAGATGGGTAATTCATATATTTTACTTATGACCTGAAAACTCGAAACTGGTCTGAATTACCAGCTCAATCGTGGGTAGTTCGGTATATACCTAGAAAGTAAGAACTAACCGTAAGTGAATGTCCAATAGTGGGATATTTCTTTTGAACAATTGATGAATTTCCAAAAACAGGTGGAATTCTTATCCACAGCAGAGCATTGTGCTCGAATACGGTATGTACAGACGGTATCATCAAATATGTGTTTTGGCTTTTCTCGCATAGCATAGCATTCCTAATCGGAAATTATATTGGAACATATGGAGGCCTTACCATCAACTTCCCAGCGAGGGAATACATCACATAAATACGTGGAAAGCTGGTTGATGGTCGGTGGATTACAGAGCTTACGACGCAGCTCTCACGCGCATGACGTTCGTCTCGATCCATGGACGGAGTCATGGACCATTCGGCTGGGGACGAGGACGGCCCTTTCACGTCTCAGGCGAGCGATTAATGTGTTGTGGGTTTTGTACTTTTACAGCATTGCCGCCATACTTTTACAGCATTGCTGCCACGGGGTACTGGTGCAGACCTTAATGGTGCCTACCAATCAGTTGTCTAGCTACGAACGTCAGGGTTTTTCAAGGTTGGTATAGCGTCCATCCGATGAAATCCTAACTGAGACCCACCAAAAGATCAATGCAACTATACAGACGCCTTTTAAGCGGGCAGACGATAGAAAACAGATACTGTAAATGAATATGTACAAGCAAGTTCTGCAAAATGTCTGGACGACAGCCTGGTTGATATGTCGCCTAATGTCTGCAGAGGCTTACAGTTATACAGGAGAAAGTCACATAACTTACGGGTAATTTTAATAGCGAAATACCCTTACCTTGTAACGCTATGCATTCGACGCTCTGAATCATTATAGTCATAATGACATGGCAACGAGTCTTTTCTTCTGCGTCGGTTCATTATGCATCTTCGCCTTCATTGTGATCATGCAAAAAGGAAAGCAGCCTCGCTATCTAAAGTGCATCTATAACGGCAGCACAACCTTCAAACGGAAGTCTGCGCACCCATTTGTAAGCAACATAATCGTGGTTATGTGATAATGCGCAACCTTGGTATTGTATCATGGCAATGCATGTCTGTGCTTTTGGCAATCGTTGGGAGTATTAAAAGAACAGTTGAAGGTTATTTCGGTCTGGATATATTTCCACAGCACAATATGAGGTTGGATACATGTGATAATACACTAATGCGTAGTTCATGTATCAAACAGGACAACATATGTGTTAAGCATTGTCAGGGGGTCAATGCATTAAAATATAAATGTAAGTCGAAAACTTGCAGCGAACTGTTGCAGGTTACTGTCATTGCCGAGATCAATCACGCGTTGGGATGGGTTGAACACCAACAGAACGCCTATCGTCATAAGCAATAAAGAGTATATTTCGAGCGCTAATCAAATTGTTGACTGACACATTATGCAGATGTCACAGCAACGGTAGAAAACGAAAGAGAGCTCTTCACCAGAGCAATGTTCTGTACACGAATTCCTAACTTCAATGTAGACAGATCTCTAGATGCTCGGACAAATAATAAGTAGGAAATGCAATAAATTGGTTGTGCTATTGAAGTGTGATCTGTGTATTAATGCACGACGTCACACTGGCCAGCGGTAGTCCATCTGGCATTATCAATTAACTTGGAGAGACTGTCTATGCAGAAGAGAGTTAATGCCTGTGACATGCCGTGACATATATAATTCGTGTGGTCTTGAGACCCACACGCTGCTGACTTTACAGTGAAGAGTTAATAGCTACATTAAGAATGCTCAATCAAGCCTCCACCTGAGAAAATATGCGAAGACGCCACCGCATGTGGTTTTGTCATAGCGTCTCTTAAAACCACATGGAACAAGCTGAGTCATTCGGAGGCGTTGTTGCCAATCAGATGACTCCATGCCATTAACAGAGGCCGAGCCGCGAAATGGCGAATCTATATTCCCATGCGCTTGTTTTAATTTCATTGTAGCATCCCCTGGTGACAGGTATGTACTTCATATAACTGCATTATCATCACAAAGCCGGACAAAGTAAACCTTCTTAGCTTAACAATATATATTACATCTACATTCACAGGAACAATATCGATGCCTGCTAGTCCGCAATGTTTGGGATGCAAATATTGTGTTAGATCATGAAAGATAATATAATTGCTTATTGGTGTCAACAAGAATTGTACACTGTAATAACAGATGGATCGATAACAACCAGCTGAGCGGATTATCAGCGGCATAGCAAAGGTTGTCGTGGGCCGTTTGCAGTCTCCGAGGCAATGTCTTATCACAGATGACCCCGGCCAGACGTCTGATGATCATGTTACGGCAAACTTAATGTGTACCAAGTGTCCAATTGGGCGTAATGGCTATATAATTGATTGTAGCCAGCCCATAGCCTCCATAAGGGTTGCAACGGTCATCGTTGGCTTCACGAGACATTGGATGTACAGTATGAACATTGAGAAGTGCATTGAAACGCTTAGATATGTTTACAAAGGCCATTCGAGAAAAAACACTTTGTATTCACAACATTGCCGTACACAGTCTTTGCACCATTCGCAACTTAAAATCGCTACTGCATGCACATCACACATCGGTCAAAAATATCGGGAACAACTTTAACGGGAAATTGAACAACTTTATCTCACGGCGCGCCCTTAGCCATGTGATGTCACAATAGGTCAAGGACAGTTAAGGTCATACCGCGAGAGCACAAATGTTACATGTGAGTAGACGAGCTTTACATAGATAAATAAACGTGGGGCACCATATTATAGACACAACGAATTCCTTGACCCACACCAACGTCAACAACAACAACAATACCTATGCTTTCGAAGATGTGCATTTAGGAATCTTTTGGTCTTAAAAGATAGTAAATTTAAGATTGAGTCAATCCAAAAACTTTCCATTTATAAAACATTTTCCATAGAATTCGGGCTTTTAGCCTGCTTACATAAACCCACCCTCAATATGTCATTTGAACAATTACCCGGACTATTTGAGGTGAAATAGAATAATCATTGGATAGGACAGCTGTAATAAAAACATACTCCGTGGGGAAATATTCACACAATAAACAACTACATAATTTTAATCCTACAAAGCTATTTATTCTTACAACATCCTAAACGAATTGGCAAACGCCCGCCCAAAAATATATTATTTTTATGTTTCGATGCCCCAAGACCTCGCTCAATTCAACGTGGCCGCAAGCGCCCAAGGAGGCATCGCTAAAATACGATGTCTACTATTCCCGATGCTCTTGGCAATAGTCTAATACTAATCCTGAAGAGTCTCTTCTTCAAATTATTTTCAAGGGGCTGATATGTATGCCCATCACCACCTGCATAAAGACAGACACGTTAGGCTGAACAGCCGAGTTATTGAATCAATTGGCTGGCAATACACACTGCATGCGGTGCACATGTAGGCGATGACGTCACATAAGTAAATGTAAACTGACCGAGGTAACATGGCGTGTAACTAAACAACTATAAAACATGGATACCATACCCTGTGTATTTAGTAGATTGGGCCATCGCTTGCGCTGATATGCTTTGGATCTTTGCATATCTTGCCGTCATAGCACACACACACACACACACACACACACACACACACACACACACACACACACACACACACACACACACACACACACACACACACACACACACACACACACACACACACACACATACATATAGAGATATATAGATAGAGATATATATATATATATAGATATATATATATATATATATATATATATATATATATATATATATATAGATATGTATATATATATATATATATATATATATATATATCTCTTTATATACCTCTATATCTCTCTCTCTATCTCTCTATCTATATATATGTTATCTATATATGCGTATGTATGTATATATATATATATATATATATATATATATATATCTACATATATATATATATATATATAGATATATATATATATCTATATATATATATATATATATATATATATATATATATATATATATATATATATATATATATATATATATATATATATATATCCTATATATATATGTATATATCCTTTGTATATGAAACTGATGAAGCCGTCTTTGAGGCCTGGACATCATGCATATTTAGCTCTATGTTCGTTGCTTCTCGTAGTGATATATGCTTGATGGACGCTGGGCATAACTTTAGGCAAAATATACGGCTGTCACTAGGGAAAAACCCTAGTCACTGGGCACAAACAAGAGTTAATCCCTGACTCTTAATGGTTACCTTGATATCTAGATGTTGTTGATAAGTGCGTGCCAAGATTAATGAAGCACTTATATTTTGCAGCTGATAGTGTTTGCAGATAAATGGGCCCGGAAAGTCACGAGCTCAGTCGATTCGCTATGTTTTTGATAAGTGAGTGAATGGCGCCGCATTATTCCGATGCCTATCATCTCTACTGTTACTAAAAGGCATTAAAATTATAAGTCGGCTTGGTTTTTTAAATATTATATTAATCACTGATCCGTCGGCCAAATGGTCAATGGCTAGAATAGGCTGTCATCATATAGACCAGATCACACTGTGTGTTCGTAACTTGAATTGACCGTGGTAATGAGCGACAGCGTGTTCCCGATAACATTAATTACAGCTCATTAGCATATAGGCAGACAGTCGACTTACGCTGAATTCCGTTTAAACTTGTAGTGATTAGCGACACAGAAGCCAATATTGTCAGATATTTTGTTAC
>CM067343.1:3094640-3131208 GCA_034190875.2 Urechis unicinctus | reverse complement strand
ATTATAAATTTGCTCTACGCAGTTGAAAATTGCAAGCTAATTTGCATGTATATGTCAGAGGTAAAATAATACTACACATCCGGAATCACTCGACAGCCTGGATTTATTAATAGACACTCTCGGCTATGCAGAATGATAATGGGGCAAGCGATCAGGTAACATGACATCGTAGGTCTAAGAAAGATAGTATTAAACATGCGATCACGGCGCAATGATTAAACTCACATAAAATATCACCAGTACAACTTGTAAAAAGCAGTGCTCGTTGAATATTATCTCTAACACTGATACAATAAATGAAATGATGGCATAAGTTTCGAATAAAATGACTGATGTTCAAGTTGTCAAGATAATGCTAGCTGTCTTGCGGGCTCGGTATTAACTCGGCGGACAGTGTCTGTCTGGATTTCATGATTCAGACCTCTGCAGTTATCCCGGCCTCCAAACTACAAGCCACCCTTCTCCGGACAAACAGACCTTAATACCTGACGGCCCTCAACTCGGCATTGTGTTCTTTATTCCTCTGAAGCCATCCAAAATGGCAAACAACCTGTCCGGTAACAAGTTACATAGATATTTTATTGATAACAAGCCACATGGACAATTCAATCCCGATCCGCATTGATGGTAAGCTGATTGCACGCCGTGTGGCCGGTATGTGGATAACCAGCGGCACTGTACATGGAAGCAGGTCTTCACACAAACACCAGGGACGCTATACGGGTAATGGCTATTCTGCACTAGACCACCAGCTATGTATTAAATCTAATTATTCAACTTTGCGTTGGTAAAATTCAAGATAGCGCAGTGTGTCAGCCATTACCTTAACCATAAATGTTTCCCTTCTGCTAATGTTTGTGGGGTCGTTAATTATATCATAGGCTCCACAGAACGGATTCCATATTAAAGTGAGAATGCCAAGTGGTTTAAGCTCATGACGCTTCCAATGGAACAAGTAGGTGATTAACATTAGTTAGCAAAAGTTGCAATACGTTGTGCGCGCATGTCGACGATGCTGATAAACCAGAATGCATTCGTGTTATAAGGGTAGCCGGTCAAAGTATTATTTTATGCTTTTCCGAGAATACTACAGTAGCAGAACTCCCCAGGTTTGAGTTCAAGGTTACGATGTCATAAAGCGCTGGTACATAAATATTGTTTTACCCTGACTCAGCATACCTGGTTAGGACTCTCTTATTGAACATCACCGTCCATTGGCGAGTGGTTTTCTACTTTATGCACCCCCTAATCATGCATGATACCTACCCACAGGCTGCATTAGTGCGATTAAGTTACCTAAACAGAGCTTTACAGCAATTGTACAGGACGACGGTCTCTTAATCATCTATTTACTCTGATGCTTCGAGAGAGGTAGCAATGCCGCCATTTATCTACCCTCGAGTTCTTACAGCGTTTTTACTGAAGACTTTGACTACTTATCCACATGAACTTAATTGCAATATCCAATGAAGAAGTCTTAAGATGGTTCCAACAGCCAAGCAAACCAGCCACTAATACTCTCTAGTGCATCTAAATGAAATGTATCACTACATGTATTCGATAAAAATCGACTTAGTTGAATTTTCTCCCACCAGTTCGCGCAGATGTCAGTGTGTCTTTTAGAGACACTATAAGAGGAGCACACACAAGCATAGCATCAAGTCAGTAAGATATGCCAAACGCGCACTGGGAGGTCGTAAACTAGAGAGGGTGATATGTTGTCGCTAAATGATTAACTATGCTAGTAAATATATCATCTCATCATAGCGCCTGTCACTCAGTATGCCAGAGCTGAATTGATGTGTTCTTCCGATCAAAGTGACCTTGTTTTACAAATATTGCATAGTCGGTAATTTGTATTGTATATTCGACTACACAGCCCGTTAGTGGCTGCGCTGTGTGCTATTCCCTAACACCTGATATGTTGAATCGACGATGATCTAATTATAGGAAGTAACATTATTAGCAGGAGAGGGTATGTTGATTAATGTCACGTTAAGTTTATATTAGGAGAGCTAGTAATGGCAATGGGTGAAATGATTAACAGGTTATTCGATTACTTCAACAAGTACCTCCAATATGATTGGTGAGGAGCGGTGCTCGCTGTCATCGACATTAGGGCGAAGATGGATAAAATGTGTCAGTTGATCACAAATAAGGCATAACGTTGGTCCGCCCATTATTGTGGCAATACTCAACAGCTAACAAGATACTTTGTTCATTAATCTTAGATAATGGCAATAAATAGGCTCATGAAATTCTTCCATATTGCAAAGCATTACATATAATCGTGCCAAGAATTAACAGCTGGTTGTTCTGTGAGTCGTTGCTCGGTTAATGTTCTTAAAGCTAAGGTACATTTCGTTGTTTTTGATTGCTATAATGGAAATGGAGATACAGATGATTTAGCCAGATTGTTAGCCTCAGTAACCCAGGCACATGTTCATGTGGCTCATGATCAATGCGTCTCACATTCACAAATCATAAGCAACGCTGTCTACATGGCGGATCATAGATAGTAATATTACTCATATTAATACGCAACTGCCAAAGGGTGTATGGGTTTGGACCTTCAATAAACCTTAAATAGCTTTTATTATTGTTCCTTAATTTTTAAAAGCCGCAAAATAAACGATTCGACTCAGTGCATACGCTCACTGGATACTCACATGCATGTTGTGATTGACTCGTTAAACTGCATTAGAGACCCAGGTAGATTGAGTTCCTTATATGAAGACGCGTTGAGTGTCTCCTTATATTTTCACCACTGTATGTGTCCGATAAAGCGCTCCATGATTCTCTAAGGCGGGTGTGGCTGATGCGACGAGTTATGCTATGAAGCTTGATTGAAAGACACCTTGGGTTTGGCGACTTGCTACAAATAATGTGATGCTGTCAGTAAGCACCATTCAGTAAGTAATGTTCCCTTGTCACGTGCGTAACGACGTATGATACCAACTATCACAAACTGCTGCGGCAGTTTATAATAAACTTGAGGATCTGGTGATCTCTTATAAATATAGCCATTGAACATATATCGGCTGTGCTACAGAATACGGAGTTTAATATTATGATGGTACACAAATACTGCTTACGTTTTCATTTCTGCATTGCCTTTTAAACTTGTCACTAAACTGAAACTGATGTGCCAGCCAAAAATTCTTTGAAGGCTTTAAACTCAATAAAAAGACGTGAATCGTTGGTGAAACAGTGTATTATAAAGCGCTGATGATATTTAATTCTATATTAAAGTAAACGAATCGTTTCATAATATTCCTGTTACAATGGGCTGACTGATATTTGGTTAATAATCTTATGCGCAACAATTTGGAGGCAAATAGTCTTGTGCAGCAAAAATCACCCGTTCTAACTTCAATTACAAGAGTTAATTACGCGCAAGGTCTATTAAGACTTGCCTTAAAAATAACCGAGAGGTTTTGCTGGAATCTATTATTATCTTTAAAATTATTCCGAGCCTTCAATCAACCATAGTGTAGCTAATCAAGGCTTTTAATCAAGACTACTGATCGATATCATGTAACGAATGTAACAACTACCTGTATAGGACGAAGAAAAACTGCAAGAATCTTTATTCATATTTATCTTCCCAATAACCATATATACTTCTACCCGAACGGTCGAAATAATGTTCAAACATGACTTTTGAATACGTATATTTGATGTATTAAGATATTTGTTTGATTTTAAATTTTTTTTTTTACCGAAAACTCCTTTTTTTTCTCTTAATTCATTTATCTTCAATATCAAATTATTTCGCAAAACACTGATAGTCGTTCATAATGATCGCATCTATAATGAATATCATTTTTTCTGATCCATGATGGATGAAAATGATCAAAAAACATCGGAATTCCACAAATATACGCAAATATATATAGGTATTTATATTTATATATTCATACTTACATATATTTATGCTTTCACAAGGCTTGTGTGCGTAAAACTTGGTTCAAGCATAACCAGCAGTATCATTCTAAGCAGCCTGTATGCACCCGTAACCTTTTCCCTTACCGTCCGACTATTATTGATTACGCCATTGTGCTTGAGTATTTTGACATCACATATTTGATTTTGAATAAGACGATATATCGCATGGCGGACATTGCTGTGGTGTTTATTTGCGTTACTAGCTAGTTACAATGTACGTATCCGTTACCACATGCACATCGAGTAGAATGGTGGCAAACATCCTTTTAAATATATGACTCCTTTCTAAGACGAGATGATGCTGCAGGGAGTGTGACACCTTTGATGACACATAGTCGAAAATATCGGCATAAATTAATCATCCTTGCCGCCGCAGCTGTCGTAGTTATTAAGAACATTTATGCAAGCCAACCGCGAGAAAATGTTCCATACCTAAGTGGATAGGCAATATAATGTAATTTGTGGAGACAGCCACCTTCTAAAACTTGACATCAGGTTCTCCCAGAATTGCCTACTTTCCCTTTTATCATGGAGTAATTCCTAATTAAGGCTAGCCTTTTTCATGCATATTTTTGTCCTTTATGGGCAAACCAAACTCTCCATTCACTCAATACATAACTCAGGTTTTCTAAAGAGCCTTTCATTAAATATTCCGGTCTTAGGTTTCGTAGCCCATAAAGTAAAGAAATGTCAGGCTCAGAGCGTTTAATCTATCGTACCAGGAATGACAATACAATGATGCCATGCCCTGTATTCACAAATCGCTTGGTGGCACGTGCTTACCGGTTTGCTACCACAGCATGTGAGGCTGAATCACACACTTGAGGAGGTTTGAGATTAGTTAGTTCTAGCTTTTATGACGTGATTAATTATTCACAATGTATAAACTCAATAGCCTCAGTCCGGTACCACCCGGGTAAATGGGACGATTACCTGCGAACACACACTACGTTCGGTTTTTGTCCTTCCCTGGTAGAATAGCAAGGCAGTTAAAAGCAGACTAACTGACCCTAATTATTAAAGATTTGCTTGATATAACTGTCTTTGGGACCAGATACGTCGCCGAAGTACTAGTAGATAATCTGCGTACCAGTAGATGATCTGCGTACCTGTAGATGGTCCGCATACCCATAGATGATCCGCGTACCTGTGGATGGTCCGCGTACCCATAGATGATCCGCGTACCAGTAGATGATCCGCGTACCTGTAGATGATCCGCATACCTGTAGATGATCCGCATACCTGTAGATGATCCGCGTACCAGTAGATGATCCGCATACCAGTATTTGAGCCACGTACCAGCAGACTATCCGCGTACCAGTAGATGATCTACGTACCAGTAGATGATCTACGTACCAGTAGATGATCCGCATAGCATGAACATATTCTCCACCATCTTTTTAATTTGAGAATATTGTCTTTTTATGGCGTAATACTCGCTGTCAAACGTGATATTATCTGGTTCATCGAGTACCGTTTTGTGTGAGCCAAAAAAGTAATGATTGAATAAGATCTGCTTTGTAAGGCGTCAAGCTTCGGTCAAGGTTGCCGCGTATAATAATGCATACACAGATGTAGTGATGAGCTTTTACGACTCTCCTGCATGTAGATATTTTTAGCATGTTCAGCAATATCACGCAGTATCTTGTCACATTCTAACTGCTTCAAAGCTATCGCAAATAATTTTCTTGTTCATGAACTTCGATGGAACAGCTGATGTTTAATACTTTAATGGAGCCGTACTTGACGTGATTCGTCAACGACTGCATTTAAAGCTTTACATGAAAGTTGTCGGTGTTGATGTTCTGCTGTGGTTCGGATAAATAGCTGTGTTTATTATCAGGGAAAGAACAGGTGCTCTAAGGCTTGTCGATGGACATAACTAGTGTACTTCAATACCTCCATCTTATGCAGCCTAGCATGGGAGAGTCCGGTTGTTTAAACTTTATAAAGTAAATGATCACGATCATGACTGATCATTATGACCTAAAGGCTACCCAATGATGCGTCCATGGTCGTCATCACAGTAGATACTACATATCAATATGGCATTTGCATTATGTACACAAGTTATTTGTTTTGAAAAGCGGCAAGTTTCGTATGATCGAATAATATTTACTGAAAATGTTGTGTTATAATGTTGTGTTAAATCGCTTATCGCACTTGATAGTCTTAGATATTCTTCACGCACAAAATTTCATGCGAATGTACCGACGCTGATATAAAGACTTTGGTGTTACCTATACATGGCTCGCTGTAAGAGTCGGTTGGTCATATCGCATATCATTTGTATTCATTTAGAGTTAACAGTTCCAGAATATTTCCATCGTGAGAAACTGGAGCTCAAACGTATCATATTACTGAGCTCAGTAATTGCCTGTCAGCTACAAAGGTCTTAAAGTATAAGAGTGCTAGTGTTCACGTAAATGTCGGTGTCTGCATACTTATATTGTCCACATGTTTTTAAGTATTTAACTACCACTGTAATCAAATACCAAGTAAATGGCATCATGCGACTTTCACTTCTACAGCTGAACTCATCCAGCGAAATGTCGACTCTACGTTCAGTCTACTCCGAATGTGCACTACGTTTGGCGGCTCAGCTGAATAATCATTCGTATATACTGATATTTCTGAGTACATCAGGGAAACATTTATCGTTGTCCCTGCTTTGATGCTCACATTATTCATAAGTACTGTTATAGCAACAATGTCTCTCATAAGTACTGTTATAGCAACAATGTCTCTCATAAGTACTGTTATAGCAACAATGTCTCTCATAAGTACTGTTATAGCAACAATGTCTCTCATAAGTACTGTTATAGCAACAATGTCTCTGATTCGTGATAAAGTGCAGAATCGTGGCACAAGTCAGGTGCTTATTGTCTAGGTCAAGAAATATTATGCTGCCTCTATAACTGGTATATGCCGGGGTGACTGGTAAATATCTGCAATGAATATGGTTTTATAGGTAATTCAATTTATAGTGTATACCCCTTATTAAATCAACTACCTCCATAAATCATAATCCCTTCACTAGCGGGAATGGTTTATATGAAGCGATAGTTATCACTGCGGCTCTGTGGTATTCGCTGTGCTATTACTGCGATTAAAACCAGCTGAATACTGTTGGAGCAGGCTCCATGAGGCAGTTGAACCAAAAACTGCCAAAATATTGCAATTAGATCTCAATATTGTATTTATCAGAAACGCACAACATCTGACACTGTCATCTCATTTTTCACATAACCTGGGACTCGTTTTGTGTCCGAATGCATACATATTATAATGCTGTGATATGTCTGAGCAGACCAGGTCAAGCTATAGTCATTATTGAAACCTCTCCCCATATTACCGCAACCTTAATCGTCCCTTACAACTGGGGCCAAGTTAAAGACTAGCTATTACACGATACATCAACAAGGTGAGTCACACAACTGATCCAATATTCCATGCGGAAAACTTTATTTAACTATCAAATCATGCGAACTAGTTCCTTCTTGACTTGGTATTAAAAATCGTCTTGTACACTTATTCCATTGCATGAAATAGTCGCTTCTCAGTCTTGGTTAATCTGGCCTGCAACTAATATCGTGTTGAATGCAAATGTTTTAAACATATCTAGATAATGAGGTCCGGTTGCATCTTCCTGCTCAGAAATAACGTGTGTTTGTTGAGAATGTACTCCTCATCATTCGACCAACACATCATGTTAAAGAGACTGTTCAGCCCTATATTTGGAACGAGGTTGCCTAGCAAGCTGCTTGGCAACCGCACCTTGGAAACCAAAAATGTTAAGTTTTCAGACTTTCAGTCGCTACGCGGTGCTGTGGTCTCAGAAGAAAGATCCTTACTTCAGCTGTAGCCATTTATGTTGTCGGACATAACCCTTCCTGCTTGTCGGTCTAGTGTATGCACAATGATGCCCACATCTTGAATGAGTGAAGATTTTATTGAATCTACATTATGTAACTAAAGCGGAAGAATACACATCGATAGCGAGGTAAATTCAGAGCGCGTTATGATTTACAGCTAACATTCGTGTGGTTCATGGTTATAGGGAGGCACCGTTATCGATGGAACAACATAACTGAATAAGACAGATTCCACAGTATATCATGAATATTTCCAGTCAAATAATAATGTTAAAAACTTAGCAACATAATTTTTGCGGCACAAATTAGAAGATGTTATTACTTACGCCTGCGTTAATCATAGTAATGTAATAACGAGATGATCCCTGATTGCCTTATATTGGGCTGAACAGTCTCTTTAACCTCGTCACCCAACATCCGCGCAATAATCTATTGACGATGGTTGTTTGTGCTAAGATGTTCTGTGAAATATGGCTGAAGTCATCTTATTCTCGAGCCATGTTAAAGCTGTTGAATTTTAAATCAACTATCAGCATTCACTGGATGCAACAATAATCCGTACATAGACTTAATATGTTATAAGGCCAGATCAGACAGGTAGTGAGCCGTGCGTCCGTTAGTACCTATATATTCCACCGCTGAATGCCACAACCTCAACTTTGGTTGAGCCTATATGGTGATGGAATACTTTATTAAGGGCTACTGCAATAATAATGCGTTTGCTGGGTGAAGGTACAAAAAATACAACAATATACACGTCGACTATTGATATATAGTAAGTGAGCAGAGTGGAAAACACGCACCACATGTGAGATGTCGCAGGAATTATTTGTCTGAACGATGCGCTAAAACGCTTTTGGCTTTTATATTGACTTCAAAAGAGCATACGATTCGTACAGTTAGCTTGATTTATTAAAAGTATCATTGAGTATTTGCATTAACATTAAGATTGTTTTTACTGCAGATAGATTCACTAGCAGCTTATGGCACATAAAGCGATCCATCAGTGGGATCATATTGTTCAGGATGAAATATCGTGCATGTGTCAGGGTCCTCACACGAATGCCGATGGTTAAATGTTCCGTTTTGCTCTCGACAGTTTGCCATTATCAAACACCAGTGCTTAGCTGGGTTCTTAGAATTGAGTTGTAACGGTTTGATTGACATGGTATTAAGTTCTAATAGAAGTTAATATTGTGTTTCAGTCAACTCACTCCGGACCGCCTCATCTTGTCACTAACTGCCATTACGACACACGAACCCAAACGTATGTTGGCTCGCAGATACAATGTAACAGAAAGTCTCCAATTTGCATTTATTTGTTAATAGATTCAAAAACAATTACACGCTTCTTACACATGCATCTCATAAACATTTATTCGTATGGATATTCGGTAGGTATGTAAATTAACTGTATAGCATAAATAATTAAATATTAATAATGTCTACGCAGAATGCATCGCGCCTGATGCAGCTCTGAGTTAGTACTCATGTGTTAACACCTCGACGTCGAAATATGGGGATATCAGCGATGTTATGTGAAACCGTATTTCGCGAGGGTGATTGGGTGGATATCTCATTTCGGCGTCATCAAAATTTATTATATGGCTGAAGTGATAATATTTAGAGCACATCCCTGGTGGTAGTTCGTTATCGCCAGAGCTACCAAAATTATATTGCATCCAACTCCGCCAACGTGAAAATATATCAACACTGAAACCAGAAATAGACAGTGTTAGGTAGACATTATCTCTCACATATCTGCATTGCTTTACACCATAAACAATAAGGCTTTAAAACATTGAATAGATTATATAGATATGTAGCAGCACAGCTCTGTATTATTTCTATTATGGAGCATTTAATACAGTATGATCTCTGAAGCATTTTATACCACACTTGATTATGAGACAATGGCCGCGTGGCGCGGTAAGTGTTTTCATACTTCACTGAAGCTAACGACAATAATAATCACAGTCAGTAACGTGACAGTGCCGGGAAGCCGAATGTCAGCTGATGCCATTTAATGTTTATGACAGGTGACAAGATTATGTCAATAGAAGGCGTGGTTAACATGCTATTCGATTATCGTTACAATATAACACAGTGATCAGGGAGTATTCCGCATTACAACCACAACTTGTTGAACCACATTGGTTGATTCAAGAATCATGATAGCTTAATCCGGGACCGAAGATATGTTAGGCGTTAACTGCCAACAGTATATATATATATAAATTTATATATATATATATATATATATATATATATATTATATATATAGAGAGATATATATATATATATATATATAGAGATATATAGATATATAGAGAGATATATATATATATATAGAGATATCTCTAGATATCTATAGATAATAGAGAGAGAGAGATATATATAGATATATATATATATCTCTATCTATATATATATATATATCTATATATATATATATATATATCTATATATATATATATATATATATATATATATATATATATATATATATATATATATATATATATATATGTGCGTCGGCGCTTAAGAGCCCCGAAAGTGGAAAAATAACTCATCGTTTGCGAAGCACCGGGCAAGCAATACAAGCACCGACTAAGAAAGCAGCGAAGTTGGGAAATTATTATGTTCTGACATCGCGTTTGTTTTCATTAAGCTACACCCCAGGGGCATCATCATGGTGGGAATATAATGATCGCTGGAAATCGCTGTTTTTCTGGTGTCATTTAGCTTAGTTAAAAGACAATAATCGTTAATAATGCATTTGGAATAACAGGTTGGCCAAATGTCTAATAGAGAAGTATAGAGTATGTTGTCTCAGAGCCGCCATATTTTACAGTGAGTTGCATCTAGTCACTTTTGAATCTGGGACGCTATTAATAAAACGTGAAGAAAATACTGGCAGTGATAAATTAACCACGACATCAAAGCTCTTGGTTGGTCCGTTGATCGACGCAATTATGGCGGATTAGCACGATAAAATGAACCAGAGCAGAGTGAATGGGCGACACAATGTAATTTGTAGTGGCAGCAACTGTCTGATATTGGATATCAAATCCCCTTTAATATGTCCTTCAAACGTTTTATTCTGGATTGATTCCTGTTTTAGATCGACCCTGATGATGTAAGTTGAAAGCAGAAGGCGTCTATTGCGATCATGAATGCGTCGCAAGTGTTATATAGTCTCCGGCTGTGAATTTATGTCAAGGTAAATGTTGTGCAAGGTAATCTGAATGCTCGTGTATCACAGTTTCAAACCATTGCGAAAGCCGCAAAACTAAGGTTAAGTTCGATGAAATAGGGATAGCTATACAGCGTTGGCGAAACTCCAGCGATTGTTGTTTTCGCACGCCTTATCCATCTATTAAAATGCATGATTTGTATAATGTGTGGCTTCATTCGCGATGAATACCTAGCGTGGCGACCCCACGCCCGAGTACCGTCCTATATTAGCTGATATGGCCGAGACAAACAGACGTGTATTTTTAGGTCCCTAATAACGAGTCATTTCATGGCTTTGTTAGCTAACCCTATTCGTCATTCATTTACCCTGTTTTTTATGATATCATTATCGAAGTTCTGAACGATCACAGCAGAGTGTAAAGGGGAATTCTGTCACGATAAACAAACTGTCTTTGAGTGAAACATCATCTAGAAGCATAACAAAATTAGACAAAGTCAGATAGTCAGATAGGCATACCGTGTACAGCGGTCTTACAAGCTGGAGAAGCATGGGCTTGTATTCCATTACTTGCTCCAAATAGCTTGTCTGCCATAGACCGATAATGGGATACTGTTACTTCTTGATTAACGTCGCGTTACGTCACTGAGTCACTAAACGGCACAGGGGCATGCTCTATCGCTAGTAGCTAACTGACAACATAGATGTAGGCAGGCTGGCACATTATTGGGTTGTTTTGCATAGGCATGACTGAAGCATTCCAGTTCGCATTATATTCATGTGATAAATGCTGCATAGCACAATATGTGTTTCCCTGAACAATATTGGAGCCAAATCACCGGCTGCCTCATCTTTGCTAGAAAATGGAACGCTTTAAAGGATTACAAGATGAGTAGTTGTGTGGAACCGGTTATTCAGTTAGTAAAGCGACCAATCGCCAAGTGATCAGAGACAGTGCCCAACGTCAATGGCATCTGAACGCTCATTTTGCATTCTTTTTCCAAAACATGTGTTCAATAATTGAACTTCATTACATACAATTTAACAACCAATCAAAGATGAAGAAATGATGTTATACATTTCTGATTGCTGTTTTTTTTTCCGCTAACCATGATCTCTAAATCCTCTTATATTCACATAATGGTGGATTCTCTGTTGTCGAATTAAGGTCATCCGAGGCACGAGATGAACTGTGAAAATGATAAGGCGAGAAATATATGCCTCCAAACATAAAACCCTCATTGGTTCGTGGAATACTAGAGGTATTATTTTCTTTGCAGAGGCCGTTCCAAATACAACCACGTACAACCTAATAGATAGTTGCTATATGTGATGTCACAGTGATGAAATCAACACAAACAAAGTGCATTCTGAATAATTAATATGTCCTGAGATGTACCCTTTCAAACAAATTTAGACAAAGCTGCAGAGATGCACAACATTTATATAGGTACACGCTTCACGAACTGCAACCAGCAACCACAGTCAATAACAATGTCTAGAGAACACTATGATATACATTGTCATGATATTTGGATGAAGGTTCTTATGACATGATGTATATGGAAATAACGGAACCCCCTCAAAACGAGGGGCGGGGGGCAGAGCGAGAGAACCAAGGTCGAGAGAGAGGGCGGCAAAGAGAGACCTACGAAGGTTCGATACCCGCCACGTGATAACACAAAACAAATCGTCATATCGTGTATGCGCTATATTGTGAAATGATAAGAGTGCTTCTCTAGCAGATTGTAACTCTTCTTGCAACAAAGGGTTCAAATAAGATGGACGCAAATGAACAAATGTGATGTTCCATGAAGCACAATATGGTTTGCGATGCTAACAGCAGGATATCCTTCGTTGATAAGATTGCTTTCATCAAAAGCGTCTTTGAAGATGCGCTGCATGTAACAAATAGAGCGGGCTTTTGGTGATCTTGGCAACTTCAGTAGCTGTCAACATTGCCTGTTATCAGTTAGCCTTAATGGATGGATAGCTTGTCACATAATGGTAAGCATCCAAATGCCCAGGATCCTCAATAAAGTAAACAATACTGCTCATCGTGATGCTTCAACGGTGGTTAGTAGTCATAAACGACAATAGTACATTGAATGGTATCTTCTATAAAGTTTTTGCTCTCCATCAACATTGATCGCCTGAGCTTTTGCAATGGTAAAGCTTAGTTTATTTTAATTTTTTGGCTGGGGGGGGGTGGGGGTTAATTTGTGTCATCATGTAACGTTTAACAGTCATGGTACAATGTGGGCACCTGGTGATATATGTCAAAAAGATCTTCAAAGCGTCCGCATCGATGGCCGTCATGATGCGTGTTGCTCATTGGGTGATCTATTGGCATATTTTGCATCCTTTTTTCGCTTAATTTTGCTTGCTACACCAAGTCTACCAGCAATCGTTAATGGTAATGATAATGATAGGGAAGATTACCATTTGTCGAGCATTGAATATGCAGGACTTCTGCAAAAGCAATGCAGTCTCAAAAGTCTTAGAATACCGAAGGTTAATTAATTGGTAAATTAGAAAGTTTGCCAAACCTTTGGATTAATAGTTATATTGCATTTTACATGATACTACAAACAACCAGCGAATATCTGTGAGGAGTTCAAAATAAAGGGACTGATTCTGCAGATTGATTAATTGGTAAAGCAAAAATCTTGCCAAAGCTCTGAATAAAGAGTTAAATTGCATTTCACATAATATTACAATCAAGCTGCTAATATATTCGAAAGGAATGGATTGATAATGATAATTACGTAAGAAGGCGCGTGGGTTATATGCTTCAAAAAACATAATGACAGTAGCTTCTAGCTCGGTGCAATATCTACATAGATTACACCCTTAGCAATATACTTACTACGTCATTGGTTCGTTTTTTTATGCATTTATTCCCCCCAAAATTTACAATCTCTGTTCTGAGTTATTTAGACTTGACATCCATATAGGGTTCAGAAAGTATTGGACGTTTTACAATCAATAATTGCGAATAGTCGTGGAGTCATTTGACACATTTGTATCGAACAAGCGAATGCAAATCAATCCGACAATTATGGAATCTTGACTAAATGGATGGATGCCCGTAGTTTTTAACAGTCTTCCAATGATTCGTGGTAAATTAAGTTGAGAAAGTTCTCAGAAAATTTAGACAGAAAACCTTTATGTATACTGTGATATGTGGTGCGTCAACACAGTACAATTACCGATCATATCAGCATTGCTTCTGTTGGCGGCAAATAACTATATCTCCTTGAACCATAGTCCCGTTATAAGATGCTCTCCATACATTTCTCACTATTATATTTAACATAGGTAAAAAGGCATTGTGAGTAAACAAACATTGAAGATTATAGTACACACAACAGGTGCACAGCAGTCATTTGCCTCTAACGATTCAATAAGTATCTACAAATATTGATAATTTATTCATAGATTTGGGAGTCAGCAGTGATTGGCCATTGGTTTTTTTTTCTAACGTTTAAGACAATGGATTCAAACAAAATACTGCTCATGAGGGTCTGTTTTATTTGTCAGAATGACAACTTTAAGTTAAGTGTCATAAGCTTGCAGCTTTGGCAATGTGGCGATCATTCCGTGAAGACGTTGCGGCTCAGACAATATATTAAACGGGCTCCACCACGCTGACAAGTAATTGTTCACTTGTTATCGACATTGATCACCTTGTGCTTTGTTTATCCTTTGCTTAGATAAGAAATGAAAACTGTCCTAGCCCTGAAACCTCTATTAACCTTCTGACTTCTCCATCTCAATAAGGAAAATCATCTGACACAGCTTTCATCTAACGTGGGACTCGCTTTGTGTCTAAAGTAATTCAAGTCCAAATAAAATGATATAGCGATAGTCACCACAGGTAGCCACCAACCACAGCACCGCTATTACTGAGGCCATATTAGGGATCAGTTATTACACCATGCATCACCACGATCGATCCAATGACCGATTCAATATTCCACGTGTCACAGTCTATCTAACGATTGCATCAAGTCCGCCAATACTTGCATACAAAGCAACCATTGAAAGTAAAATTGAGTGAAGCAAATGACGTCGTCGACGGACAGTTGTAGATGGATTTCAAGGGAAGTCATAAAGCGACGCTCTAATAAATAAAGATAGTTTACAAATAATCATATTGCGGCATTTAAGGACAGACTTGTATTTAACACAGTCTAGCTGACGGACTGGAACACCACTGGTCCCTAACTTAAATCTGAGTGGGTAACCTTGCCGGCTCAGCGAACATACCATTTTACTGCTCAGCAGCCGATACATTTTAACATAAGATTGAACAGTTATCTTATGCTCCTCAACATTCCCCCTGTTATCCCAAATAACCTGGATTCTTAGTGTATGTTTCTACTGGGTAGAAATATTGCATAGATCGCTCTTAACTATCGACGATTCAATGTACATCGGACCATAAGATGTCGGCGTTCTGGCATTACGGGTTAATATTGACTCTGTATTCCTAGCGCCAAAACTACACTAAAGGGAAGTGAACTGAGGGAGCCAATACAGGTAACTCTGATATGATTCATCCTTGAATAGTCCGTAGCGTAATTGACACAGTCACGCCGCCTGACAGCGACACTATTGGTCCAGCCACGCCAGAGCAGACAGCGGTGGTTTCGCCAAGTAACGATATGCAACAGACATCATATCATTCAGTGCAATTAATTAATAAATAGTTTGCGTGTACAAATCCGTTAATCGTTTCCGTAGCCATATACGTAATTGGTCCGTATGAGTACACCTTATATGTGCCCTAAGCCATAAGGCTGTATGTTACAACACACGCTACGTTTTACAAGGCTGTGTGCATCAGATATTGGGTACCTTATTATGCTAGGGAGTATGATTGATGGAATGATGCTAATATAACGCCATCTTGCAAAACTACCAGACTGATATAACGAAAAGGGGTCCCAATTATAGCGCTGCTTGTTTCTCATGCATTACGTTACATCTCACAAATACACGCAATGACCAACATTTCCGAGCAGAATCTTGCCATGATGTAGTGTTTGCTGTCTTCACTCATATTTGTATCATTTGAATACAAAAAGAAAATCAGCTATTTTTTCCCGAACTCTGTTAACGGGATGCTAACAGATAGAACAACACATCGGACATAGGTCGTGTAAGCGTGATGTATTCTTCATATTACAAGGTGCATATGCGTATGTGATGCGTCCACCCATGGGTGTTATAACGACCGGATGACTAGCAATATTATGCGTTAAGACTTGCTTTTCATAACACAGGCTCAGCCGTCATATATAATTCCAATCTTACCGACAAGCGACTCAAATGAATTATTTATCCCGTGTAACACCTGATTGTTGCATGGGGTAGTCATGTTGTCAGTTTAAATTGCTTGATGCATATAGGATACGATCTTGATGCCGCCTGATCATAATGGCTCCACGGCCTAGCCAATCGGCATGTTCATCAATGACGCTACGGCGGTCAAAATCAGGGATACTGCAGGCCATGTATAATTTCTCAATATTTTAGAATACATTTAACTGCCACGGCAATCTTATACCTGGCAGTATATACGCTAATATTGCATCATGCGACTTTCATTTACTAAGGGGCATGCTCATTCTCGATTATTAGAACAGGGATCTTAATTGAGTGTGTTGCCCATTTGAATCACCATTGGTATTTATTGACATTTGATGGTACCTCGGAGAACCATTCTTCTTAATTCATTGGACATTACTTTGATGATTACACAACCTAAGTGTCAGTGTATATCATGTTTAAGTACTGTTTTAGCATCATTCTCTCAGATATCCGATACAGTGCGGGGTCTTGCCAAGAGACATGCGTTTCTTTTCCCGGTAATGTGATACATTCCGACCTCTGGTATAAGGCGGGGTATATGTTTAATATATGCAGTACGTATTTTGACATAATAATATGAATGTTAAATAAAATTGTCAGATTATGTCAACTACCTCCATATTTTAGAAGCCCTTGCGGTTTATCCGAAGTGGCAGTTGGTACTGCGGCTGTATCGTTTTCGCTGAACAATTATTCTGGTGTCATCTAGTTTAGAGATAAACTTGTTCAAAAGGCACAAATTTTAAGCGCCTGTTCAGTGTTTTCTGCGGATATTCTTTCAGTTGCATTGCCAATTATTCATATTACTAGGCAGCACTTAAATGTACTCACACAAGAGAGTGCCAACAAGAAGAAGATATATTCTACTCTTCATAACCGCCCATCTATAGGGCAAACACTCTAAAGACACCCAAACAAGGATAGAACGGGATGGGATACATAAACACAGATCTAAATATTCTTGACTTATGCCATGTACATGAATCGTCTAATTTAAGCAAATTATCACAGCATAACCTGCATTCACGGTTTAATTCCTACACAGTCCATAACTCTAAAGATGGCATCGCTACTTATGTGACGCCTGTCCCCTTTTCCATCCCTTGAATGATAAATATGACGCTCTCCATGATCGGTCATTTGCGAAAAATCAACTAATGACCTGAAACTGTTAACGGTTGCCATGAATAATGCAAAGTCATTTGACCCGAAATACTCTGCCGCGGATCTGCATTATCGAGTTGTTAAACAAATTGGTAACGTGGACCAATATAACTTTCCGATCGAATGGTCTCATGCGTGAGGTAACGATATATTGGTCCACATTGATTGCATGACTTGCCGATAGTATACCTTAGGAATGCAGGGGGTCACCTGATGGGTCGGCACTCATCCCATGATGTACTGCATAATGCGATTGAATGAAACGGCGAAATATGTGGGTAATATAATAGATTAATGTTGTGAGAGCGGCAAACGCAAGCAAACATATTGATGATACTGCGAATGCACTACAGCAGACATTATCCATCCTTTTATTGGAGAGTACATCCTGCAATACATGCATCTCGGCTAGCTGCAGATTGTCATAAGTCTTGACAGGTGTAGAGATTAAGCATACCGTGACGATTTTTATTGTGACAGTATAGTAAGGGGACGCGTGCTTTTTGCTTTGTATGTTTAGTATTTGGTGCTAATGTGATTTTAGTTTTTGGCGTTGGGATAGTAGTATTGTGAAGGTAACTTACACTTTATCCCCCAATCCTAACCCACAACCCCTCAGTCACCACTCATACGGCGATATAGCTCAAAATTTATGGTAATTAAACATCATTTGTAAGTACCTGAGCTTTACCATCATTTCATGCAGTTCACGCAGTACTTGTCAGGTGCAAAATGAATACAATGTCATGCTACACTCGAGTACGAGAAAATGGCGTGGACCGGTTAATGCATTCCTACCTCACTGAAGTCAACGAGGATAATTGCAGTTAGTTGGTTAACGTGAGGAGTGGTTAACATGAGGAGTGGTTAACATGAGTAGTGGTTAACATGAGGAGTGGGTAACATCATATTCTTTTGATTGCTTTCACCCGGATATGTTCTCTTATTTATAATGATGATTTATGTCGCTGCTTCATTGCAAACCTTCTGTAAGTAGAGGCAGCATTACGCAGTAACGATGATGGACCGCTTTTACGCCTCCAACATGGACAGCTTAGTAATGCACCCATTATATGTACACCCGCCAACATACATGTAAGCTACTTGACAAGGACTTGCTGATCCGTATATCCAACGGGATATCACCCCCTCCCTCTCTCTCCCCTCACAGTACTCTCTCTGTGAAGAAATACTCTTTGCGTGGTTTTATCTATTGACCAAAAGTTTATTCCTGAATCACCTCTTTGTAGGTTCTATTCACACGTCAAACACTCTTAGTATCATTAGTATCTTAGTATCATACACTGCACCGCGCACAGTCTGTAATGTAACAATGCAGTCATTAACATGAATTATGGTACACGGTGACAATTCATTTTAATGTGGGTAGAATATGCGATTGTATAAGATTAACTGCTTATTCACATGACTGCGTGGACCTAGCTGAACATAATTATGTCATGCTTGTTATTCACGCGTCATCATCTGCATAACACAACGGACTTATAATCACTAAGTAATAACACTAGAAAGGAACTAAACCATGTCTCGCATACTCATACTCCAGTACTATTGCCTGCGTAGAGCCTGGTTCAGGCACGTCTATCGGTGAATCGCTTTGGATTGCATTGCAAAACCACCACGATGTATTGCCCGATTGTGTGAATATTCATGACCGTATGGCCTCGTATCAATCATAACGGTATTCCTTGATATACACGTATAAAAACTTGTGCAGCCTTAAATTGGAAATGATTGCGACATGCCTTGTTTGGTTATTGATATGCGCTGTTTAATACACAACCGATCTTTATTCGTAAACTCGGTTAGCCTGGCGAAACGTCACGGTTGATTACAAACGTCAGTTGTCCAATAATGTTAAATAAAAATGTTGTATAGAAAACAGATACCTATCGATTTATAAGTCACGGTGCTGTCTCACGCTACATGTAACCGCGTAACAGCCAACTAAATGGTTGCGTATATTAAGGATGTATTGGTTATGACAACTGCCGACGAGTAAGTCTGTTTGGCTATTGTGTATGTTAACTACAGAACTATTTGAAATATCGCAATGAACATTCGCTCTCAAAAAGCTAATTCGGACTAGAGACACGTGAAGTAACTAGGTCATATGATTAATAATTACACAAACAACCGTACCATGCAGCAGTGTCGCCATCGGACCTATGAGGAAGGGTTGTGATAATTTGCATTCATCCAAGCCCATGTGATATAATTGCAAACACAACCAATATCAACTGATTTTCTGAGCTGAATGGCTTTCATGCATTTACTTTCTGACGTCATACGCAAATTTTCTTTCAAACTGGCGTTTCAAACACAACCAAATGGTTATCCGTGGAACCAGGTTCAATCGCTTTGGGTGTTATTTTCTTACTCCCACATGTGATAAAACGGTCAATACAGCGTATATTGCATCACGTGTAACGTACATTGCCTCAGCTGCAGAATACAGACAGTGTAATCCTGAGAATTCAAATGCTTTCATATTCAAACAGAGGAGCCTTTGGTATGAAGGTTGTTTGTGTTCCTGTTGTGCAAAATGCCATTACGACCAACCGAATGATTCGGATTCATCCCTCTGAAGCCGGCATAAACGTCAGGCTAATTATTGAAGTATATTGTATACCAGACATTCCCTCGGCCTGTACAGCATACGTTATGCAGAAATGAACTTCGTGTACCAGCTGCCCAGAGGTCGCTACTGACTATAGCTCTTGGGCTATGGACACCCCCGTGGGCTAAGTGCTTGGAGGCAATATGAGTTGCTGGTTCAGTAATGCATCAGTTAACAGAGCGATTTCTGATTATCCTTACTGGGCCTTGTAGGAAAGTAAGCATTCAAAAGTAGCCTTTCAGACCCCAATTACACGAGGTCTTGTTTGGCGCCATTGCCTTTTGGGCCATGAAATTCGACGAATCAACAAGGGCATTATTCGGTGGTAATCGGAGCCATAGGTTTCTGACGCAGATAAATCCGCTTTTAGGTGCTTATCATTGAATGTGGTAGTCGAATACTTTCACCATTCATATAGCCGAATCGAATTTAGCTGGGTTAAACGACATATATCGTTAATATAGCATTTGGTGTTCAGCAACCTGAAATAATGTGTTTTTTTCGCGGCCGCCACTATTTACTGCGAGTTGCATCTAATTATTTCTGTATCTGAAACGCTATTACTGATGATACAATAATATTTGACATATTAGTGTAAAGTTATATCCAGGACCTCAATAGATCAGAACCGTGGTAATAATCTATAATAACTTTTGTGCTTTTTGCGTCAAAAATGTAATATTGTTTAAGTTGTGACATACTTTTATTCCCGAATCAAGTTGCCATTAATAGTTCAGAGGCAATTACAATTATTCGTTGTTTCTGAAAATATAAAACCGTTCACGAGTTATGAGTAATTAATAATCGAAAATAATTATAAAACCATTTAGCTAAAAATACTCAATCACAAAAATCACGTCATCGAGGATTTAAACACATTTGTCTCGTGCAATCGAATGCAAATCAATCTGACTAATACAGAATACCGACTGAATGATTTGCTGTCAGTAGTTAATGGCAGTCACCCAATGATCCTACGTTAATTGCGATCAGATGGATTGCAGAAAATTCAGAAACAAATTTTATCAACGATGCGCACAACGTGTATCCACTAGCACCAGAGCAAATGGCTGTTCAAAAGCAATGGTCGACAGTCCATCAGAATTACCTTCTGGGTGCATTGGGGAGCACTGCGGAGGTAGAGAAGCTGGTACCTAACCTATGCATCTAAGAGTAGTATGTGATACACAACAGGAACCTCAAGCTCTACCTATCGATAGGAATGAAGCTGACGAAGATACACTGTGTGCTCTCATTCGACCAAAGCTCATGGATGGAGCCCTTCATTAGAATGAACACCAACCTATATTAGAATGCCAC
Source organism: Urechis unicinctus (assembly GCA_034190875.2). Taxonomy (NCBI): domain Eukaryota; kingdom Metazoa; phylum Annelida; class Polychaeta; order Xenopneusta; family Urechidae; genus Urechis; species Urechis unicinctus. The sequence goes on along the minus strand of CM067343.1, from coordinate 3,109,685 downwards.
CAGCGACTTTGAGAAGGACCGGTCAGGTTGATGAACAGCTCCATGTTCGGTAAGATAATTGATAATCTACGTCGCCTATTCATTGTTAAGATCGTTCCGTGGCAGATGAGGAACAATACGCAGGCATGTAGCCAGTCCCGCCTACCCTCTTCACAAAGTATTCGATGACCACCTGGCTGCCCTGCATATGCACAAGACGAGTAGTATAGGGACTAAGGGGTTCCAGAACATTCGCGCAAATAGATACCCACCCGCCGACGATAAGGAATCCCCCCACTTCAGAGCATCATTTACCCACTTCGACTATTCTTTTAGGGTCCTAAGGTCTCAAGAGCTGGATCGGGAGCACACAAAAGCCATCCGGAGAGTAGGCCGTTGCTCCGCCCTGAATATAGATATTGTTTCCATAGACCTTGGTGTCGTACCGCAATTGCAACCTCCTCAAAAGTTTGACCCCAGAGGCAGGCTAAAGCGAACACCATCGTTGCTAGTTTTTTTCAGTCAGCTTCTTGCTTTAGCAGCTGAAGTAGTTTTGCCTTATGATGGCGGAGTAGTGACTTCCTCCAACGCAGCTCCTCCTCATGGTCTCCCACTGGTCCGTATTTTGCTTGACTCCGGTATGATCGTTGCGGAAAGATTTTATCGCCGCCTCCGTTATACCCAGCACACACCACTCTTTAAATGGTCAGTCTGTCGGCTGTAATTACCACGGTACCGGCACGATCACCTCCTGCGACCAAGGTGGTCGACCTAGGTGGTGAGGGGGGTGGAGATGCCCTAGCCAACGGCTTAGCCTAAATGTCGCTTTTCATTTGAGTATAATTTTTGATCTTGGCCGAAGCGAGCTTAAACTCATCGGCTGAGATAAAGCCGTCTTCAAGCGCCGCAAAAATAATATCTGTAACCGTGTTTAGTTTGCTCTGTGCCAGAATTCGAATCTGGTCGTGATTCTTTACCTTCGCCAACAGCCGCAAGCTGATGATCTTTCCTGCGATCGCAACCAGCCCGCACACAGCCCCCGTAGCACCCAAAACTGTAGTAATAGGGGCAGCAACCAACGTAGACATCAGACCCGCACCACTTGCGCCAAGACACATACCCACAGAAACTAAAGCAGTGTCTACAGCGTCCACTGAGTTTACTGCAAACCTATATTTTTTATAAATAGCACCATATTTTTCAATTTCTTTCTCAAGGTATTGCTTCTTGAGACTGATCTTATTCAGCCGATAGGTGTGGCCTGGATTCTCATCAGGCGGCGCAGTTGGTTGTTGTTTCATACTACCGTCGTGGTTGTTCAATAGACGTCCCTTATTATCTTTTATCTGAATCTTTAACTCATTCACAGCTCCGACAGTAACACGTTTTGACACAGGATTAGCGATGTTTGTTATAATATCACCATATGAGCTGCCCCCACAGCCCACAACTTCAAAAAGCGTAGTGGGCGCACCATCAAGCATGTTGTTTGTGGTACTGACTTGATCGAGGTTGACATAATGTGGGTTAAAGATGGTAAAGTTGATGGGCCGGTAACCTTTGTAAGTACCTGAAGGAATCCATTCTCCACCCAGACCAATATCAAGACCCAACCTTTTTTAACACACAGTCCTCACATTGTCAATAGCATTTTGCAGGGAGTCAGCCTCGCCATCCAACTCTATGCACAGAGCATGCGTGGCTACCAGCAGTGGGATGAGGTGAAGAAGGCCTTTGCAGCAACAAGTAAAAGAGACACCAGTGTAGCAATAGCAGTAAAAGACTTGGCCTTGTCGGACGTTTCCCTAGGAGAGTATCTAACCAGTAAGTATGCTCTCTTGATCGACTTAAGGACGAGTGATGACGACCAGCTGCACGCTAGTGGCAGGGCCGTGGAGAATACGTCTGAGGGTGTCACCATTCAGATCACAAAAAAGGCAGAGGCGGCCGGCGCATTGAACGTCTACATGTATATTGTTATGGATGCACAGCTTCACATTAAAGATGGCAGGTTCGTCAGCGCAGTCTACTAACAAGGTTTTGATGAAACCGAAAACTGAGTTTACATTTCCAGACGGTTCCTGTTCGGCTATTGTTTGTGGGCAGACAGGATGTGGGAAAACCGCATTCATCCTCGACCTCCTCCAAGGGCCCTTCTTCGGTGCCTTCGAGCATGTTATAATCCTCTACCATACGTTTCAACGAGGCCTATCAGTCGCGGCTATGGGTGTGGAACGATTCGGAGGTCTACGTCATTGATCCAGGGAAGGGGCTCCATGATCACTTGAGGGCCTTTCACCACTGCTTCATGGGCAAGCCTACCCTCTACATCATCGATGATTGTTCGGCAACAAAGGACAAAACCAAGAAGAAAGATAACAAAAGTATAACTCCGTTCTGAAGGATTTGCGTGAACAGACTCGCTGGATAGTACTTTTCCACACCAAGGACCGGGACTCGGTTGAAGAAGCCTTACGTGAGAATGATGCAATCTCGACAAGGGAGGAACGCGTCTGGGTACGCCAGCTGCTAGCAAAGACCAAGCAAGTGAAACTGTTGCTGAAGACAGATCAACCTACTGCATATGCCTTCAATTGAAATGATGTAGGCCTGGCAACGGTGACCGGGCTGTTGTTGGCTGCTGACCTCAACTGATGATAACCGCAGCGTTGTGCAAACCTGGGTCGCGCCCAGCCACAGCCTGTTTAGGTATCTTAATCTTTGGGGTGGTGCAATGTATTAGACTTCGAAGGTGTGTACGTATATTCATGGATCCTGATGCCATTATTGATCAACTCCTTGAACAGGAAGCCGAGGTTGTCCTGGGTGTCAGCAAGGTTGAGTGAGCGGAACTCAGTGCGGAAATGTCACATAAGAGAGATAGGCTTGCTGCCATGATAGCGGGGGGTCAGGGCCGGCAGTACCTCGGCGATCAGCACATGTCGACCGCAAAGATTGAACCAATGTCCGATGCTCTATGCGAAATGTGAAGCTTGGTTGGGCACCGCCATGACGCGGACTCTAGAGCAGTCAGTTCTCCAACTGTTTTCTGGCGTTGCTTGTATGTTTCTGCCAATCCCCCCAGAACATCAGCCAAATATGATTACCGACCTCAACACTGACGCGTTTGTTGGACACGCGCTAAGAGCTGCCACATGTGAACTTTATCATCGCTATGGTATGATGTTGGCACCGCTTACCGCGGCCTTAACAACTGCCAAGTACTGCAAAATCCAGGACCGGCCGGCCGACACTCCTCCTGCCGAGGACCTGTCAATTGGAGGAGCAAAATTAGTTAGGTAACATGGAGAACGCAAATCAAGAGATAACGGCGGTGACTAGTGATCAGCCTGCACCTCAACCTCAACCTGCACCGTGGGAGAGACCTACAAAAGACGCTAAAAGGGTTGAGCCAGGCCAAAAGGGCGCTGTGGCTCGAAAAGCTAATCAAAATAGACTTCTGAGAGAGCTTCGGGAGACTTAGTCTGCGCTACAGTCTGAAAATCGGCAGATGGGTTTGACTCAGTCTGGGGCGGCATTTAAATGATCTGTTTTACATGGAATAAGATGACAACACCAATTACTGATGGAAAAATGCTCGTCAACGCGCTGTACCACGGTGCAGTTGTTTCCAGTATATCAATAGGTTATGCCAAGCTTGCTAAGATGCTTCTGGGTGGTGGGACTCCACGTCTTGATTTTCACCCCACGTGACCTGGCTATGGCTGTTGCCGATGTATCACTAGCCATGGCTACAAAAAATATGCTAATTAAACAAGGGATTACACCAGTTGATATACTAAAGTAATGGCCACAATTGCGCTACTTGTTGGAGGTGCTCTTGTTAACGGCCTTGCATTCTCTGTGAGCAACTTTTTATTCTCTAAATTACAAAGCAGCCAAGTGGACGCGGAACGTAAGCGCCATGATATGGCTATCGAGCAGCTTCAATCTACTCAGGCAGCATGGGCCAAGAAGCGAACTGTGCGTTTAGACTTCACCCATGAGCAACTGCGCCGCCAGGGACATGCCGAGCATACTTTTCGGGATGTGGACGAGACTATGCGTGAGTACTACATCTTGAAGGGTAAATCCGTTGACAAGCGGGACTCTGAGCCACAGCATTCCGACTTCTAGGAGCCCTCAGATGGTCAAAAAGGGCGTGAGGTGGCGTTCATCATACTGGGTATGGCTGCGACTGGGCTGGTTGCCTACAGGCTTGCTAAGTCGGTCATTTGGAGGCTCGGGCGTTTACTTTGTATGGATCGTCGCATGCAAAATATCTACTATAGTCCTAAGAGCTAATGGAAAGGCATTACAACTATCAAGAAGCTTGCAACAGAAGCAAGTGTTTCTGAGGAAATTGCCAGGGAGTGGCTAACAATGCAAGCTATATGGCAAATCTACCTGCCAGTGACAAAACACATTCCCAGACCAAAATTTGATGTCCCTGTCCCTAATGAGGTTCACCAAGCCGATCTCTTATTTCTTCCTCATGACATTGTAAAGCGCCGGACTTATAAGTATGACCTAACTGGGGTGGATGTTGCCTCGCGCTACATGGCACCCGAGCCATTGACTTACAAAGGAGGCTAAAGAGGTCGCAGGTGCGCTTGAAAAGATTTGCAAGCGAGGACTGCTGGGGTGGCCTAAACTGCTTCAGGTGGACCGCAGACGAGAGTTTATGGGAGCAGTGAATCAGCTGCTAGCAAAACATGGAGTATCAGTCAGGCGCGGCCGTGTGAATATCCATCGAGACCAGGCTATAGTAGAACGCTTTAACCGAACACTTGCTGAGCTGCTCTTTGGACACCAGTATGCCGTACAGTTAAGGAATACTGGGAAACGATCGACTGAGTGGGTTACTCGGCTGCAGGCTGTAGTCTCTGCGATAAATAATGAGGTGACCCGCTTGACTGGAAAAAAAACCTCTGGGGGTCAAATTGCAAAAGCTTCCCTCTGATGGTGGCGTTCGCTACCTCTACCAGCCTGGTGAGGTTGAGTAAGACCACTGGCGGCGGGCCATTGACCCTGTGTGATCACTCGATGTTTACCGGATTGGACGCTCTGTCACTAAATCTGGTGAGACTATACTATACTATTTGTTGGATGGACTGCTCCGTGGCTTTGTAAAAGCGGAGCTGCTTGTGGTGCCGTCTGATACCCAGCTGGCACCAGACGGTATTACCAATTAGACAAAAGGGAGGAAGGTAATAATGGAAACAACTGGAAAGTGTCCCTTGATTCTACTCAGAAAGAGAGACCCTTGTGACAGGCCCTGTAAGTTTGACTTTTGTGCAATGCACAGGTTTAAGATTAAACAAGGGATCGTAAATCGGCTTTGTGCAGAGCGCAAGAAGGACATAACAATTAATCTAGGGCTGTGTATGGATTGTGGATACGAAAGGGTCAACCACAAGCGCCTTCGTGAGAAGAAGAGGCTTGAGGCCAGTGAACCGGGTCACAGGAAGGCCCGGTTGGCGACTCACGTTGAGACTGAGGAAGACGTGCTAGATAAACCTTCTCAAGCTAGGAAGACAAAGCTCCAAAGTCTGCCGGCTGCTCCAGTTATAGATGGTGGTGACACCCCCACACCCAACCCCCTTGGGGTAGGAAAACCACTCCTTTACGCTCTGTACCCTCTCGGCTCAGGAAAGCCACCCCCAGTCTCATTATAGCCGGCTTAAGTGAGAAGGTGGATGACCGGGTGAGCGGGTGGGCTGGGTCGTAGTTTCTGGTGTCGAAAAGGTCAATGTCTTTTTTCATGTCGGCGTTGATGTCTGGTGTGCGGATCTTAAGGAGGAGGGAGTCAGTGTCGGTGTGGAGTAGGTTGACCCCCCGGCCGTACTGGGGCTTCATGGTGTTGTAGTAGAAGTCGTACATGAGGTGCTTGGTTGAGGATCAGGTGGGTCTTGTGGGTGTGGATGGCGGCCAGGTCGTCGTCAAATATTTTCTGGCGGGCGAAGGCGGGGCTGGCGATTAGCTTTCTTATATTGTTGCCGTCTGCGGCTCGGACCAGCTTCACGTCAACCGGCTTGCCGAGGTTCTCCATGGTCTTGCCGAAAACGGAGTTGTTCATTAGTTTGTAGAGGTCCTTCTTAAAGTCGGTCAACGCATGATCTAACTCGGATATCGCTATGATATCACAAGTACCTCACTCATATGAGGTCACAAATTGAGCTCACCGCGATGTCACAGCGATCTCATAAGCTGACATCACAGACTGTGAGATCACCATGATATCAGTGTGGGATCATCATGCGCGCATTGATCATAATGTTCAGATCATGACGTATAGACAGCACGTGGTATCTAATTAATTTTGGTCAGCAAATTGGACGAATTCTGTTTTTTTTCCTCGGATTAAATTTAAGTCACTCGATTGCGGAAATGTCTCTCAAAAAGGTGAGTTCAGTATGCTATTTAAATATACTTACAATTCACTGGATATCATATTTAATTATTATTTTTCTTGATTCTCACGCATTTTAAACTTGTAAAAAAACATGGGCGATATAATGACATTTGATGTTTTGGGTATATAATATATTGGGTCGATGTGGCGAGTATGAAAATGGTGTGTGTGTATGTTTGTGGTCGCCTTCCGTTTTCTTATATTCGTAATTATCTGAATCAATACTTATATATATATATCTCTACATTTTTGCTTATTAACAATAACTTAATTTTTTGAGGTTCAGTTTATGAGTTAAATATCTATTTGTTTACAATTAGTTGTTCACCCGTCGATCATTCAAATAACAACATATTGTATGGACTGTTGATTCAAGAATGTGATATTAAACAGGTGACCCAGCACTATTGAATTAACACCCCATGATTGAATCACTGCATGCACAGTAACTGTGTTATTTCTGATAACTACTACCATTTTAAAAAAAATAAGCATCGTCTTTGCTCTTTTCAGACTGCATGCTGTTGAAGGTTTTATCTTTAAGGTTTATTTGTTGGCTTCTTTCTGCCTTCATCTGGAAACATGAATTCTACTATCAGAAAGAATGCTCAACTTTCTCAACAGAAAGCCAGGAGGAAGATACAGAACCTTCTCTCTGATATTGCCAAGAAGCAATCTCCAACTGTTCCTCTGCATCACAATGGTAGTGATGTGGACTGTTTTAGCAATGAAAGTGTGATTAAAACTTCCATTCAACCAAGTGATATTTTGACCACTCAGTTACCCTTAATTGTGGATGACTACTCAGATAGTGAAAGCGAAGTACAAAAATGTGTACATCAAGGTCGCAACCATATTGAAAATGTTGATGCAATTTGGAGGGCTATTGATGTAGCTGAAGGTGAATGTTACCTCTCAAGTGATGAAGAGTTTGAGTCAGAGAACACAGAAGAAAAGGGAACAATAATAAGAAAGTCTCTTGCTGAGTGGGCGACAGAATGCAATGTGCCCTTGACTACCACCACTAAGCTTCTTTCAGTTCTTCGCAAGCACACCGATTTTGATGTTCCAGCTCAAGCTACAACATTATTAGGAACTCCAAGGAATATATGCATGTCGCAGAAGTCAGGTAATTGATAAAGGATTGAATATATGACTCGGTCTTTATTGGCTGTAAGAGTTATGCTGAGATGATTTACAAATTATTATTGATGATTGGTTAGTCTTAGTGATATATTTATTGTATTATCTGTTTTTAGGTGGGGACTATGTTTACTTTGGTCTTGCCAAAGGTCTCCAAACAACACTGCTACCTCTATATCTGTGTGATGTTCAAGTGCTCGAGCTTTCTTTCAATATTGATGGGTTGCCCATTTACAAATCTACAAATACTTCCCTTTGGCCAATACAGTGCTGGATTGCAAATCTTCCTCAGACAAAGCCATTCATTGTTGGATCATATTCTGGGTCTCATAAACCCTCCAATTTAGATTTTCTAGAGGATTTTACAGCTGAGCTGAAGAATTTGATGAATAATGGGCTTCAAATACAAGATATCGGCGTGTTTCCTGTAATTGTGAGATGTATCATATGTGATGCCCCAGCAAGAGCTTTAGTGAAAGGAACAGTGCAATATAATGGCAGATACGGTTGTGATTTTTGTGACGTTCGAGGTGATTATGATGCCAGAATGATGTTTCTATACCCTGGTTCTTGTAGGACAAATGAATCATTTCGCAGTCAAGCTAACAAGGAACACCATAAGTCACTGAGTGTTTTCCTTGACTTAGACATTGATATGATAAGGCAATTTCCCATTGATCCAATGCATTGCATTGATCTAGGAGTGACAAAACGACTATTATTAACATGGATAGAAGGTCCCTTGCCATTCAGACTTCCTGCTGGACAGCAAAATGTTATAAGCACTTATCACCATTCCATCAAACCTTACATTCCTTCTGATTTCAACCGAAAACCCAGAACATTGAATGAATTGAAAATGTGGAAGGCAACAGAGTTCCGGACCTTCCTGTTGTACTGCGGTCCTATCCTTCTAAAATATTTTCTGCCGAATGATAAATATATCCACTTCTTGAGTTTGAGTGTAGCCATTCGTCTGTTGTATAATGCTGCCTGTGTGAGGGAACACAAAGAGTACGCTCATGAACTGCTGTGTTTCTTTGTTGACAATGCTCGGATCCTATACACTGACCATTTACTCACATATAATTTCCATTGTCTGAATCACATGTCTGATATTGCTGAAACTTATGGATCACTTGAAAACTGCACAGCCTATCCTTTTGAAAATAATATGTCAAAAATCAAGAGAATTATAAGAGGACCAGCAAAACCTCTTGTCCAAGTTGCCAGAAGGTTAGCTGAAATGAACCTTAATCAACCTATGGTAACAATCAGAAAGCCAACATTCCCAAAGAAACAGGAGTGTTACCAATTGAAAAATGGAAAATACTGTCTTATCAACACTGTACAACCTCAGGACTGCAATGTGTTATGTGAAGTCTTCTCACAGACGAGGAAATACTTCTCATCTCCATGTGACTCAAGAATAGCAGGCATCCACAAAGTCAGGATCCACAACACTGAGATGAAATACTTCAACTTTTGTGATTTAGAGTCCAAAGCTATATACATCCCCCTTTCCCTATTTGATCAAGAAGAATCAATGTCTGCTGCCATCGTATCACTCGTTCACTCTTGTTAAGTAAGCATGTTGTGTCAAAACTAATAAGCATGTATCAAACTAACATAGTAGCATGTTTGCTTAAAAATTTGTCATTGAACCATTTAACTCATTTACTGTGTGATAAATTAACAAACAAGTTTGATTACAGTTTTATGCATGTGAATTGGAGGATGGTAAGCTGGTGGTTGTCCCAAAGACATGGCTCTTTCTGGAGAATGGCAAATGGAAATGCAGATGGAGCTCGTCCCTGGAGAAAGCAAAAGGTTATAGCCTAGTTAACCCAATCTGGAAGGCTTATCGCGTAGAAAAGTTCTGGGCCAAAAAAGGTAATGGAACTCATTATAAGGCTTACTTTGTTAGTTTTTGGAGATTTATTTGAATCAATAATACTTGACAATTATTGTGTACTTATTGTTTACAGGAACCTATGCAGCTGCAGAACAAGTGCTGGCAACATTGTCTGGCAATTCAGATGTAGCCCTATCTGACACAATTTTTGGCACTGAGCCCACAGAACCAGAGTCTGACAAGTGTACTGCTTCGTCTCCGTCCCTTCCACTGAAGCGTCATCGCAAGAGGAAGAGGCCTTTTGATGAAATTGCCAGAATGTCTGAAGACAGTGATGATGAAACATCATCAAAGAGAATGGCGACTTATGAACATGTCGCTCATGTCTCAGAGTCGAATGATGGAGACAGCAGTAGCGATAGTACTGGTAAGTCTTCTACACAAATAAATGGATTCACTTGTGTTAACTATAAAATCTTTGTCATACTTCAGCTTTATTTTCATTCTATTCAGTTCTTTAATCATTGTTATCAGATGATGGGAAAGGGTGATAGAGTTGCTAGATCTACCCCTGGCATCTCTTCTGCTGAAGGCCCGTTGCCCGGTAAGAACAAAGATATGTTAATGGCAGGCTAATATACATGATTTTAATCTTTGAAAAGGGATTTGTTATAAGAGATCAGTGGATATAAGTTGACAGGACACGTTTGATTTCAAGCAACAAACAATTTTTAGTTAATGGTCTTGATGTGTTTAGTAAGTTCTCAACTGCCAAAGTCACCAAGGTATTTTGGAAAGGCAAGACCAGCTGTGGCAAGTTCCCCTCCAAGTCTGCTATCCCCAAGAAGTGGGTCTATTTATTTCATTTCTTACCTTCCAAGTAAACATAATTAAATGAGTATATTTCAAAAACACAAACCCACACACATATATTTATATTTATATATATATATATATATATATATATATATATATATATATATATATATATATATATATGTGTGTGTGTGTGTGTGTGTGTGTGTGTGTGTGTGTGTGTGTGTGTGTGTGTGTGTGTGTGTGTGTGTGTGTGTGTGTGTGTGTGTGTGTGTGTGTGGTATATGTATATCTCCTTATGAAGTCTCAGATGATGAAAGTGATGGCGAAACATATGTGGCGTCCAACCCTCCAACAATATCAAATCTCAAGTAAGAATTGAGAATAATAATGTGGAATTGTGGAAAAAAATATTGAACAAATTATTCAGCTCGATGTAAAGCTAGTAGTCTGAGAGCCACTCGTTCTGGACTAGGAGCCGCTCTGGGGCGAAGGGGTTGTCGTTGTGGTCGTTGTAAAGCTCGGCTGGATACTCCAGGTCGACTTCAAGGATGTACCCGGTCTCGGCGTCATCGGAGTGGGTGCAGACTATTCTGGAGAGCGACTCTGGCCGGTCCACCCATTCAATGTTCGAGGTTGGTAGGACCTGGCTCATTGCCCATCCATAGAGGTGGTTGGCGTCGAGGTACTGATTATAGCTTGTGGGCTTCTCCTGGTCGAAGTGGACTCTTTGGTCGTCTCGGGTCATCCGCATGGAGACTGGCTTGGAGAGAACCGATTTGATCTTTTTCTCCTCTTGCTGTAGGGCCTTGAGGAACTTCTCCACAGCGTCGCTTCCCCTGTAGATGACTGGGGGTGAGGTCTTCCCATCGCATTGGACTACTAAGTAGCCGTACCCACAGCCCTGGTGTTCCTGGGTCTTCTGGGTGTTGCTCTCTTCTTGATTGAGGGCTGGCCCTGGGAGCTTTACTGTGAGCGCCTCGAAGTCTGTGTAGATGACGTAGGGGGCCTGAAGTTGCTTTTGCCAGTTCTGGAAGGAAAGGATGTTTTTACCCTCCTCTGGCATGTCTACCCGCACAGCTGTTTGGCCGACCCCTGTTTATGCAGTTGCTGGGGTGCTTGCTGATCCAGTGAACCGTGACGGCTTTCCCATCCAAACCAAATATGTTTAGGCCTTGGTCGAGAACCTTTTCGATTTGTTCGGCGTGGGGAACCGGGGTGGGGTACGCCACACCTGAGACTTCTAGCATATCTAGGAGCCACTGTATGTTATAGTTTGAGGCTGGATGTGGGTTCTGGGCAACTGGGTGGATGGCCGCGTCGAGGGACCATAGTATGCAATGGTCATCCCGGTTCTGCACGTTTATGATGGCCCCCTTGTTTCCTACTGGTGGTGGTGGGCGTGAGGTAGGAGCCGCCTTTGAGTGGTTGATACTTGGCGATGTCTACCCAGATGGTTTTTACCGTCTCGAAGACCCATCCGGAACCTTGGTTGTCCATTTTTCTCCAGCATCTCTTGAATTTGAGGGGTGGCTTGGTCCACCACGGGGTCAATGTCTATGAGGCGGCTTATTTCGTAGGACTGGCTCGACATACTCCATGGCACCATCTTTATCGGTCTTGTAGAGGCTTACCTTAATTGCGAATTGGGTCTTGAGGCCGCCTAAGATATTCAGCTCCTCGGCTAGAACTCTGCGCATTTTCGGTCACACGCCTTTCGGGAAGATCAGGAGGTCTGAGGCGAAGGGGTGAGCCATCCTCGCAGTTGGTTCTTGATGGCCCGCTTGGTTCTTGTGAAGTTGAGGCGGGGGGGGGGGGGGTGGGGACCGGTTTGGGTCGCGTGGTGGTTCGGCGGGGGGTTGGGACCAGTCTGGTGGCTGCCCTTGGACGTGGAATTGGTTTTATGGAGGCTGACCTTGGACGTGGAGCCGGCGCTTTCACCACCTCAGACCAGAGACGTGGTTGTGGGGTCGGGGGAGGTGGTTGGATTGGTTCGTCGTCTATCTTGGGGATTCTTGCATAGATCTTCTTGTACGTCCTATCGAATGCGTTTTTCTTTTCGAGTGCTGCAAGGGCGACCTTCGTGCGTGGGTAGGGCGGTGGGGCTTGGTCGTGGATCTCAGTATAGTCGGCTTGGGCCTCTCGGCGCGTGTGTTGTGGGACGTCATTACTCTACTCTTTTCTTAGTTCAAAAGGGGAAACAAAATCAACAAAATCAAATCGTGACGAAAACCCCACCTGCGACTCAAACGTCAACATAGTGTCACTCTCCCCGTTTGACTCAAGGCGGTAGATAGGCACAAACGACATGGACAACTTATGGTCACTTTATTTACCAGCGCAGAGTCAGGCCCATTGGCGGGTGAATCCGACCCGCCATTCGGCCCTGTAATTGCGTGGCAGAAGCAGGTTTTCGCGCCAAGCTGCCTCCCGCTCTAGGTGGGAGGCCTGACTAGTGCAGTGAATGAGGGGTTAGATATTTTGTTCATTTGTTGCACTTGCCAATTAATGTACTTTAATATTGATGTTTCCTAAGTATATTGATGTTTCCTGCGCATATTGATGTTTCCTGCGTTTATTGATGGTTACTGTGTTATTATAGAATGTGTAACTTGTATAGTATGTTTATGTCCATGCATTTATTATGATTTTAACATTTCGCATTGAAAACCGCGTGGTCACGTGACCTTGTTTATTTAAGGAGAAGTTTAGAGGCAATCCGCTCTCTGCTCTTAGTTGACGAAGCCCCGTTACTAAGAACATTATGATGCACCTCTACCTCCCTTACCGTATAGCGGTTAAATTCGACCATCCGTTTCAATGAAGTTTTGCGCGGTAACGATCAAAACTGCTTATTTTTATCCACACGAAGGAAAAAGCTGCAATTTTGTTTGTCTAATTCAGGTATCGATTGCATATGGCGGTGGAATTTAAATCAACGTATTGTAATACAGCTGTGTTTGTCATAAACTTTCTAAACCGCGATATTGGGCGATAGTAGTGTTACAATAGTACAATAACAATTGACGTTAATCGTAAGTATTTTATATAATCGGTGGCGTCTTCCGCCAACGAGAGCATTTTTGGAGCTGAAATAAGATAGTTTTGTCACGAAATCCTTACTGAAGTTTTATTGGTGAGTTCCATTAAGTAGAACCATGTTGCGGGTATTGGAGTAAGTCAGAGGTGTTGTGGAGGTCCTGTAAAGCGGGACCTATAAACGGCACCATCGACTGCCTTGTATTATCGACAGTTGCGCTGAACCAATAGCTGTGGCCGAATCACAACTGAAGTTAAGCTAACGGAAAGTCTGATAAATATCCCATTTCGCTATTTGAACCCTACCACTCGCACGCTACAATAGCTTATAAGCCGCGTAGCCCTGTTGGGGTTCACCTTGAAAACCAAGAAAAGTGACAAGGAGCAGCAATTGAAAACCCAGTATAAGCAGATCTGGCGCCCGTTGGTTGAATTAAATAAGGCGCGCCAGAACCCATACCTGGGGCTTTCTTCTTGCGTGTCTCAACACAATAATGGCACCAGATGGAGTCGACCAATGAAACTGTAGCCCTACAAGACGTCAGTAGACGGTATAAATTCATGTTACCGATGTGGGTGACATCGCTTGCATTGCCAGCAAGATCAAGCATCCATCTTGCTTCATATATAAAATCCTTATGCTTAAAAGCAGCACAAAGAACATACTTATGAGGAAATATCACATTCCTTACAGCGGGGCATCAGTGTATGTTAAGGCAAGATATCACACCGGCTATGACGGATGTGGACTCAGTGAATTCGAGAAAAAGGTCCCGGTGAAAAAAATACGGTCAGTGTAAGGTGACGCGTCCGACTGAGAAGGGGGAAGAGTCTTATGCAAGTTCAAATAGTTACACTAACAACCAGGGCCATCTGGGATGATTATCGCTAGGTGTTCCGCAAACGTACAGTTGTGCGCCCTGTATCGATGGTGGAAGGTATATCTACAGTACTAACAACACCACTAGGAAAACATTTGTCATATTTATGCTTCTGCACACAAGAAAGCAACACACCAAAAACAATCACAGACCACCGAGAACGAAGATCACTTAACTACCACAGAATGGTTCAAATATTCAGGCACTGATTCGTTGCGATCAGACGCCTGATCTGATATAGCAATTTACATCAACTGAAAAGCAAAGGTAATATAACAGATGCTGCTTAGCACGCACACGCCTCGCTGCGGCTACTGAGAGAGTATGTGAAGGGTTCCTTGACCCTATGACATGGTAAAACTGGCAACGCCTTTCCCGGGGGTAGAGCTCATTGCTTCCTGACATTGGCTCCTGTTGATGGATCTTGCGACGCGTGTGGTTACTCACCAAATTAATACCTCATCTTACAATGTAATATAGCTATACTTTGGTGCGAGTATATTATATATCTACATAAATTTATAAAGTTCACTATCCTTATCCTAGACAGCTCCATAGCGTTGATACATTAAGCTGTTTAATTTAACGATTATGATAATAAACAGTATTGGCAAATAAAAACAAAAACAAATATAAAAAATTATATCCATTAAGGTGGATCACAGTTTACATATTGTAAACGACTCGAGGGTTGCCCCCAAAGAAGACACCTGGTTGGTATAACAAGCGATATTTATTTGACCGACGGCTATGCAGAGTTGGTATATTATGGTTCGAGACTATATAGGAGCACCCCTTCGTGGAGCTGGCTATTTGAGATTGGCGGGTAGCAGGGCTACTCGGTAGCTGGCTCTTGTATTTGACTGTGTGAGGAGCCATGAACTGGCCCCCCTCCTCTTCTTGCTGTCCTCTTCAAT
>CM067343.1:3080640-3094540 GCA_034190875.2 Urechis unicinctus | reverse complement strand
CGGCCTAAATGGCAAATGCCTCGCATGGCTCAAGTCATACCTATCAAACCGCTTACAACGAGTCTGTGTTGAAGGCAGGTATTCTGAAACGCACCAACTAACATGTGGTGTGCCACAAGGATTAGTCCTAGGGCCATTATTATTTACTGCCTACATATCACCACTCGGGAATCGTATAAAGGAACAAGGTCTGCAATACCACCAATATGCTGATGACACCCAAATCTATTTTACATTTAC
The DNA here is from genome assembly GCA_034190875.2 of Urechis unicinctus. Classification (NCBI taxonomy): domain Eukaryota; kingdom Metazoa; phylum Annelida; class Polychaeta; order Xenopneusta; family Urechidae; genus Urechis; species Urechis unicinctus. Next base: position 3,094,300 of record CM067343.1, on the reverse strand, counting down.
TCCTACGCACAAATATGCAAATGATGCACAAACCAAATTAGAGGAATGCATCCGACATATAAAATCATGGTTGGCAGACAGTTTTCTAAAATTTAATGAGGACAAAACAGAAATTCTATTTTTCGCATCTCGGTACAAATGCCAGCCGTCGTTTGGCCCAGTTATATTGGCGATATGAGCGTACCTACATCAGATACAGCCAGAAACCTCGGTGTTCTGATAGACTCACAGTTTACTGGAAAACCACAGGTTATGAAGTCAACTCAATCTCTCTTTCATCAGATCAGAAGTTTAGGCACCATAAGGAAGTACCTGAACCAATCCACAACCGAAATGCTTGTCCACGCATTCATATCGTCTCGGCTTGATTATTGCAATTCGCCGCTATATGGAGCCCATTTGTACCTTGTCGCAAGTCCCAAAATCCCCAAATATGTCATCATACTGAAAAGTCTTGGTTCTTCTCTCTTCTGTTTGAGATAACTTTTCAAAGTATGTTTCCACGAGTTCGGCGGAGCAATGGAATTCCCCGTCTTCTTGAATAACTTAATACTTATAAAGTATAGATAATCGCCAAGGCGTAATTCCAAAAAATAACACAGTAATAATTTCTGACGAATTTGAAAGTTCTACAACAGTATACTTGCACACCTTGTGATGACTGCACCTTAAGTGATGTTGCGGAGACCAGTTGAATCTGGTGGAGGTGGGTACCTCTGAGGTGAGTGACGAGATTCAGGATGGCATCCCTATTTATACAATATGATGATGGCGACCAGCCAACTCATTATCGTCGACATTAAAATTGTCCTAATTGGAAATTCCACTAAAATCCTTCACAATAGTTCCGATTGATCGAGTTCCGAATGCGGTGGAATTATATCTAAATACGGATTAAACTTTTTACTCAAATTGACTTTCATACAATGACCGTCAACTCGGCGTACATGGGCGTTTCAGGGTGGCATTATATTTGAATACTACTTAAGTCGCTGCTCCCATGACATCATATAGAAAGGCCGTCATTTCGACGTTCATTGGTATTCCGGGATCGCATTCACAATTGCCATCCGAATCTCGGCACTCTCCTTTACACGCGATACATGCAAACACGATCATTAACATGCGTATTAATTAAGGGGTGTCTAATCTGGCATCAAGGTTAGACTTCACAATACGGTGCCAGAGCGTTCAGTTATGCCGCAACAAGTTTGTGGAACGCACTTCCTATCGACGTTATGACAATTAACTGCCTGCTTAAGCGCCTTTTAGCAGGATTATTTCCTGGAAACAGGCGCTATACAAATGCCATATATGTTATGTTATGTTAAACCAAAAGTCTGATTATGATCTCCATGTCAACTATGTTTGAACATTGTGGCCAATAATCGCCTGAAGTTTAGGATAATTTAACAAGCTGTTGGAAATGCAGTAGTATAGAGGGTAGCGGTTCTGGCACACCAGTCTCATATGATTATGACACACCTATCTCATATGGTGCAACCCAGAAAACACACACACACACACACACAGGCTGACTCACATGTGCGAGCGGTACTGGCACTCTGTCTCATATGATTATGACACACCTATCTCATATGGTGCAACCCAGAAAACACACAGGGTGATTCACATGAGCCAGCGAACCGCTCGCACCTCCCCCCCCACCCACCAGTAGTTAGTCACCGTAGAGGTCATTGAGTGATAAATATCTGCGACCGTCTCTGTAAGTTCCATTTTTCACGCGGTTGAGGTCCTGTATAAACTGGGCAACCTTAGCGTCGTTCTTCTCGATAAAGTCGGGATCGGGACGAGCGGTTATCAATCTCATCGTAAAGAGCTTCCAACAGTAGAAAGCCCCCGTTGGCCTCTCTGTGGTCCCACTCGGTCTCCCCAACCAAGGACCGTGATGCTCCTGTTCCAAGCCCAGGCAACTATTAAACCTCCCGTTCGCACTATAGTCGCCGTCTTCTAGCCCCTCCACCCCCGCCCACCCCCAAGCCACCGTCTCCTTATATTTCTTCCGATCCTTGTGATACACCTGGTTATATGCCTCAGCCCTCCCCAGGTCCACAAAGGAGCACAACCTAAAGACGCAGTCAACAAACACCCCGATAGTCGCCACCGGACTGTGGTGCAACCCCATCAGAACCTGAGGCTTATACATATTCGGAATCACCCTCCCAGGACTCCGAGTGTAGGGGCACTTTATCTCGAGCAACACAACCTCCTCAGGATGCCCCAGACAGACAGCATCCACTCCAGCCTGCCGGATTGGGAGCACACAAAAGCCATCCGGAGAATAGGCCGTCGCGCCGCCATCAATATAGATATTATTTCCGTAGACCTTGGTGTCGTACACCTTCTCCAATACCGCAATTGCAACCTCCTCAAAAGTCGTACCCCAGAGGCAGGGTGCGCTAAAGCGAACACCCCCGTTGCTAGTTTTTTCTGTCAGCTTCTTGCTATAGCTGCTGAAGTAGTTTTGCCCTATGATAGCGGAGTAGTCACTTCCTCCAACGCAGCCCTTCCTCGTGGTCTCCCACTGGTCCGTATTTTGTTTGACTCCAGTATGATTGTTGCAGAAAGATTTTATCGCCGCCTCCATTATATCTAGTAACCCCCACACTTCAAATGGACTGTCCGGGTCATACTTTAGCAGGTCTAGGGGGCGATTCTGCCGCTTTCAAACATTTTGCTTTAATGTCACTTTTCATTTGACTATATTTCATGATCTCGACCGAAACGAGCTTAAACTCATCATCTGAGATATACCCATCTTCAAGCGCCGCCGATACAATGTCAGCAATGGTATTCAATTTGCTCTGAGCGAGAATGCGGATCTTGTCATGCTTTTTTAACTTAATGGTCAGCCGCCTACTGATGAATTTTCCAGCAATTACAAGTAGCCCACAAACGGCTCCTGTAGCACCCAACACTGTGGCAATAGGAATGGCAACTATTGTAGACATTACACCTACACCACTTGCGCCAAGACACATACCCACAGCAACTAAAGCAGTGTCTACAGCGTCCACTGAGTTTACTGCACACCTATATTTTTTGTACATAGCACCATATTTTTCAATTTCTTTCTCAAGGTATTGCTTCTTAAGACTGATATCATTCAGCCGATAGGAGTGCCCCAGACCACATAGAGGAGGCTCCGGATTTAACGGTGCAGTCGTTGGTTGTTGTTTCATACTGTCTTTGTATACATAAGTCTATATATCAAGTTCAATTAGGAGTGAAGCTACAGACCAAGTCGCCCCTCTGTTTTGTGTGGTTGTATAAAAGTTAATAATGTTGCCTTGTTCTAGCTGTAAAGACTGGTCTAAAGTTATTACAACAGCCCGTTGGTTAGCAGGCTTACTTATTCCTACCACTTGATTCGTTCCATTAATAACAGGAACGACTGATATAGGACCAGCATCAGCACCAACACCCGAAGACAACCCCATACGAATGATCTTGCCATTACATAACATGGTATATCCACAGCTTGAGTCATGTGAGTCTCGACCCCTAGCCCCATGGCCAAACGACCACTCATATCCTCTGCGAAGGGGGCCACTTGCTTCTGCCCATATAGTAATGAGTGGTTTCGTCTTTTCATCTACGTATCGTCTCAGGTACCTGTTCTGCTGTCTATATTCAGCATCAATATACTTTTTATGAACAGCATCCTTCGGTGAAGTCGGGTCTCCCAACTCAACGATTTTATTATCTCCCATTTCAAGGTCTCCAGTCATAGTACCGCCACTTTTATCCATTTTTTTTGAGTCACCAATAGATACATAGGTCTTTGTGGCATATTCCGATAGGTCGGCACCCTGAACAGTGCTTGCCGGTTTTTGCCTAGGTCCATAAATTCTCGTTTTTATTGACATCTTGTAAATTTAAGAACAACGCTAACAGGTAAGTCGTGGTTATCTAATAGCATTTCTTTATTATCGCGTAACTGAACCTTTAACTCATGCACTGTTCCACTAGTGACACGCTTACAGACAGGATTAGCGATGTTCGTGGTTATAATATCACCGAAAGAGCCACCCTCTAAGCCAACAACTTCAAGAAGCGTAGTGGGCGCACCATCTAGCATGTTGTGTGTGGTACTGACTTTATCGAGGTGAACATAAATTGTGTTAAAGATGCTAAAGTTGATGGGCCGGTCACCTATGTAAGTACCTGAAGGTATCCACCCCCCACTGAGGCCGTCAAGACCCAACATTGTTAACACTCCGCCTGTTATGTGCGCACCCACATTTTCTGGAACTGTTAGGGCAATAACCCTATTAACAGCATCAACCTCCAAACCGATACCTAATGGTGTAATATGCTCCTGAAGAAGGCTTTAGCTCCAGAGGCCTGGTTTTAATGCAGCATATCCTCTCTCTTCTGAATTCCTTGACCGCCATGCAATGCTCTCGTCTGATTCTAGATTGTACCAGCCATCATCATATGTGATTGACCTTAGGCCAACACATAGATCGCCCGCAGTGTTGTCAATAGGTTTTTGCAGGGACACAGCGCCGCCGCTTTGAACATTTGACAGAGTGTGATACATAGCACTATGAATAAACAAGCCTTTAGTTTCAATAGAAAAGCTACCCCATATGGTGCGGGCGGGGTGTATCCAGCCACATATGGTGTGGGAGATAAACTAACCCGACAAACAATTCAAGTTGTTCACAATGGTGGTACATTCACAGCAAAGTTTCCTGATCTATTCAGTAACTATAAGGTGCCGCCGGTAACAGCGGACAAAGTAGTTAAAGACTGGTTGACAAATCCAATGCAGTTTTGGCAGAACCCCTATAACAATACATATGACAAGAGGGCATATGAGAGACTCTGCACTAACTTTGGTGTTCAACCAAACACAGACTGGCGCCAGAAGGCAACCGTAGCTAATAGTGGCCTTGGTATCTTATATGCACATGATGCGTATGGTTACGGGAGTGTCGTCAAGGTTGCTGGTCGAAACGTTCGTTATGACCCTACACGGATGGTCTTTGAGGTGGAAAAGGATACAAAGCCAGGTTTTGCCCATGCGAGTAACCTACAATCCTTTCAGGAGAAAATGGGTGCTGTTCTACATCTAGCACAGGGACCTGAAGCAGACGAGGCCTGGAGTACCTTCATACTGGACACGTCTGAGGGCTTTACACAGACCGGCGTTGAGCGAATTAACGACAGCATTCGGACCTATGTCTGGGCCATTCTTAGTGCTCAGGCGCAGACCCGCTCAGAGATACTAGGTGTTGGAACGTCCTGTGATGCCCAAAAACAATTTCAGGCTAACGTTGAGGATGCCATCAACTCCCCAGTGGATATTCCATCATCCATCCGACGGTATCAGAACGTCCTCCAGAATGCCTCCTCAAAGGTTGATTATGTGTTTGGAACGGGCCTGTACATGGCTCCGTCTGATATGAGCCTCGCCATTGGAGACGTTGCTGGGTACAACAATCTGATTACTATCGCAACTGAGGAGCAGCAGATCGGCAGCAATACTGATGTCAACGCGGTTCCGGTTGTTCCAGATAGAGGAAGCTTTGACCCTCCGCCAGATACAGATACAGATATGGAACTCTCCTCTCCAGGGCCCGCCCCTATGGCTGAGACTGGTCTGCGTGGGGCGCACGAGGATGAGAAAACCGCTCTTATTATAGGCGGAATCGCTATAGGCTTAGCTGTGCTTTGGTTTGCTACGTAGTAAGTCACGGAGTATCAGGAGGATAACTCCTCCCACCGCCACAACTGCGGCCCATACATGTTCTGCCATCCAACCAGCCACCTTTGCAGCTGACGTAAGCAGCCATGATACGATGGAGCCAATGATTCCTGGAAGGGCAGCTGCTGCCTTACCGGCTAGGCCCTTCAGGACGTTTGCCAAGGAGTTCAGCTGTTTTTTAATCCATTCCTTTACACCGGGCTTATCAGCTGGTGTCGGCTTTGGTGCCGGGGTTGGACTAGTGCGACAATCTGTATGCGTTACAAACAATCCAAGCACTATTGACCAGAACCAACAACTGCTGGTTCGCTTCCCCAATCTAGGATATTGTAATCCTCTGCCCTACCATATGTTTCAACGAGGCCTATCGGACGCGGTCATGGGTGTGGGATGATTCAGAGGTGCACGTGGTTGATCCAGGGGAGCGGCTCCATGACCACCTGAGGGCTTTCTACCATTGTTTTAAGGGCGAGCCAACCCTGTACATTATTGATGACTGTTCGGCAACAAAGGCCCTAACCAAGAAGAAAGACATGTTATCCGAACTGGCCTTTAGCGGCCGCCATGCGCAGCAAAGTGTCTGGGTCCTCACCCAAAAGTACAACTCTGTGCTGAAGGACTTACGTGAGCAGACTCGCTGGATGGTGCTCTTTCACACCAAGGACCGTGACTCGTTTGAAGACGCCTTACGTGAAAATGATGTAATTCCAACAAAGGAGGAACGTGCCACAGTACGCCAACTACTAGCAAAGACCAAGCACGCAAAACTGCTGCTGAAGACTGATCAGCCTATTGCATATGCCGTCGATTGAAGTGATATTGGCCTTGATAGAAGCCGCTGCCTCAGTAATCAATTTAGGTTTCTTCATCTGGGTAGCGGTGCAGTATTTTGAAGCTCGAAGGCGTATACGTATATTCATGGATCCTGATACCATTATTGATAAACTCCTTGAACAGGACTCGACTGGCTTTGTGGAGACAAAGTCTGGGGGAGCTGAACCTAGTTGCACCCCTAGTGTAGATATGTCTTCTAAGAGAGATAGGCTTGTTGTCGTCATAGCCGGCGGTCAGGCCCGTCAGTACATTGGTTTGAAGCGCCTTACAATTGACCAGGTTGAATCAATGTCTGATGAAGAGATCATAAAGCTGTATGTGAAATACGAGGCTCGGCTAGGTGCCAGCATGACACGTACTCTAGGTCAGACACTGCTACAGCTGTACTCAGGTATTGCTTGTATGTTTCTACCAATCCCACCAGAACACCAGCCAAGGCTAATTACAGACCTCGAGACGGACCCGTTTGTTGGACATGCGCTAAGCACTGCCACTTGTCAGCTATATCATCGCTATGGTATGTTTTTAGCTCCCTTAACTGCGGCTTTAACAACAGTTAAGCACTGTCAATTCGGAAAAGCAAGCACTGAAACAACAGGGGCCGGTGGAGAGGAAGACACCACTTCCTTGCTATAGTATGTGTTTAACTCTGATACAGCATGTGCTTAACTCCGCTATAGCATGTGCTTAACTCCGCAATAACAGGTGCTTACTAAGAACTGTCAATTGGACAAATAAATTTAGTAAGTAAACATGGAAGAAACGAACACGAATCAAGGGGAGATAACACCGGTGGAGATAACGTCAGTGACAAAAAACGCTAAAAGGGTTGCGGCAGGACGAAAGGGTGCTGCAGCTCGAAAAGCCAATCAAAATAAGCTTCTGAGAGAGCTCCGAGAGGCTAAGGCAGCGCTTACAGATGGTAGAGATGAAGCTGTGGAACCAATATCAGCGAGCAAACCTATGGAAAGGTGGACGTGGTCAACATGGACTGTGCCTTTGGTTGTCGGCGGTGTTGGCGTGTTGGCATTGTATTGCTACAGGCACCAGATGGTAGCCTCACACCCTAAACAGGTTGTGGTACAAAAGCCTCCAGACGCTCATTTAAAGGATCCGTTTTATATGGAATAAGATGACAACACCAATTACTGATGGAAAAAATGCTCGTCAACGCTCTGTACCACGGTGTAGTTTTTTCCGGTATTTCAATAGGTTATGCCAAGCTTGCTAAGATGGCTCTGGGTGGTGGGGTGCCACGTCTTGATTTCACCCCACGGGACCTGGCTATGGCTGTTGTCGATGTATCACTAGCTATGGCCACAAAGGATATGCTAATTAAACAAGGAATCTTACCAGTTGATATACTGAAGTAATGGCCACACTTGCTCTACTTGTTGGGGGTGCTCTTGTTAACGCCCTTGCATTCTCTGGGAGCAACTTTTTATTCTCTAAATTACGAGGCAGCCAAGTGGACGCGGAACGTAAACGCCATGATATGGCAATCGAGCAGCTTCAATCTGCTCAGGCAGCATGGGCCAAAAAGAGAACTGAGCGCTTAGACTTCATCAATGAGCAACTGCGCCGCCAGGGGCACGCCGAGCATACTTTTAAGAATGCGGACGAGGCTATGCGTGAGTACGCCTTAATTACGAATAAAACCGTCGACCCGCTGGGCTCTGAGCCGCAGCTTTCAGACTTCTACGAGCCCTCAGATGAACAGAGGGGGCGTGAGGTGGCATTCATTATACTGGGTATGGCTGCAACTGGGCTGGTTGCATACAGGCTTGCTAAGTAGGTCATTTGGAGACTCGAACGTTTACTGTACATGAATCGTCGCATGCAAGAGATCTACTATAGTCCTAAGGGATACTGGAAAGGCATTACTGCTATCAAGAAGCTTGCGACAGAAGCGAGGGTTTCTGAGGAAGTTGCCAGGGGGTGGCTAACAAAGCAAGCTATATGGCAAATCTACCTGCCAGTGCCAAAACACATTCCCAGGCCAAAGTTTGATGTCCCTGTCCCCAATGAGGTTCACCAAGCCGATCTCTTATTTCTTCCTCATGACGTTGTGAAGCGCCGGACTTACAAGTATGCCCTAACATTGGTTGATGTGGCCTCGCGCTACAAAGCGGCTGAGCCATTGACTACAAAAGAGGCTAAAGAGGTCTCAGGTGCACTTGAGAGGATATACAAACGAGGACCGCTGCATTGGCCTAAACTACTTCAGGTGGACCCCGGACGGGAGTTTATGGGTGCAGCGAATCAGCTGTTAGTAAACATGGAGTATCAGTCAGGCGTGGCCGTGTGAATATCCATCGAGACCAGGGTATAGTGGAACGCTTCAACCGAACCCTTGCTGAACCACTCTTTGGTCACCAGTATGCCGTAGAGTTAAGGGATACTAGAAAACGATCGACTGAGTGGGTTTCTCGACTGCAGGCTGTAGTCTCTGTCATAAATAATGAGGTGACCCGCTTGACTGGAAAAAAACCTAAAGATGCTATAAAGGCAAAACGAGTTGCACAAAAGCCCTCTGCAGTCGTACCAGGGCGCCCTCTGGGGGTCAAATAGCAAAAGCTTCCCTCTGATGTTGGCGTTCGCTACCTCTACCAGCCTGGTGAGGCAGAGCAAGACCACCGGCGGCGGGCCACTGACCCTGTGTGGTCACTCAATGTTTACCGGATTGGAAGCTCTGTCACTAAATCTGGTGAGTCTGTACTATACTATTTGCTGGATGGACCTCTCCGTGGCTTTGTAAAGGAGGAGTTGCTTGTGGTGCCGTCTGATACCCAGTTGCCGCCAGAAGGTATTACCAATTAGACTAATAGATATCTATATATATAACAATGGTAGTATTTGACAATAAGTGCCCATGGATATTGCTCGGAAAGAAAGTCCCCTGTAACAGGCCCTGTACGCAAGAGCAAGAGTTTTGTAACTTACACAGATATAAGATAAAACATGGTGTTATTAATCGTCTTTGTACGGGTTGTCAGAAGGCTATAAAAAATAATAAGGTAGGATTGTGTATGGATTGTGGGTTCGATAAAGTCAACCACAGTCGTCTTCGTCTTGCCCAAAAAATTGCTTCACAACGGCCTATGGCTAGGGACACGCCAGTCAGCGCCACTGAACGGGGATTCCCCACTGTATAAAAATAGAAATCTTGTGGCGCTGTCAACAACATGGTTTGTCGGCTATGTGCGACGAAGCTTGGCACCTTGTCAGAGACGGGTGTTTACTGCATAGGACAAAGTCCGCTCGCTGTATTGTTGTTGCCTTTTGTGTATCAACGAATTCCCTTTTAGACTAATGGAACTGTATAGTGAACATGACTCATAATCAGCGAGCACGTGAAGCCCAAAATGATTATGTTTCAATTCACGGTTTTAAGCCTCCTTATCCACACTCTAAGGTTGCACTCAAAACACTCCAAGTGCGTAATGAATATGACCGTACATACAAGGAGATGTTTGCTAGATTAAAGGCTGGGGTGGCACGCATCCCTGTCCCCACTGCTGCCCCACGCAGACCAGTCCCTGCCCCACGCAGACCAGTCCCTGCCCCACGCATCCCCACAACCCAGTCCCCAGTCCCCACAGCGCGTCTTGCCTTCAAGAAGACTAAGTGGGCTGTTAAAAATATTTGCGTGGATGGGTGATGAACGTTCCTGAGTCTCACCCCCTTAGCTCGGACCTCATGATGTTCTTTAAGGGAATGCGTCGGAAGCTGCATAAAGTTTTGACTGGTGAGCTGGAAGAGCTAGGTGGAATCAACTGTCAGTTTGCCCTTAAGGTAAGACTCTCCAAGCACTCAGATGATGACAGTACTGAGTATCTTGAGCCTGTATTGCGTAATAAGCAGCAGGTGGTTCTCTCCCTAGAAGATATTAACGATGAGCTGGACAAGTGCAATGCTAATATCCAAGAGCGGTTGGAGAAGTGGACCAACCAAGGTTCTGGCTGGGAGTTTCAGGTGGTCACAACTCTGTGGATTGAAATTGCCAACTACCAGCCATTGAAAGGTGGCTCCTACCTGAAACTGCCGAGAAAGCTGGCGGTAAAGAAGGCAATTAGAAACGTAAAAAACACAAATGACCCACACTGCGTTCTATATTCCATTAAAGCAGCTCTGCACCCGGTTGCCAAGAACCCGCAGCGACCATCGAAATATAACATTAAGCCGCTCTTAAGACTCTTAGAAGGAAAAGGCGTGGACTATCCAACACCTATCTCGCAGATTGAGAAGATAGAAAAAAAACATGCTAAAGTAGGCGGCTTGAATGTCTTTGGCTGGGATGGAAAGGCCACCATCGTTCACCGTATCAGCAGACAGCCTGGTCCATGTATAAACCTCATGCTGATTGAGGAGGACGGTAGGTTTCATTACACGCAGATCGAAGACCTGAACCGCCTGCTGTATGACCAGAGTAAGTACGAGCACCGCAAGTTCTTCTGCGAGCGATGCTTGCATGGATACACCACTGAGAAACTGCTCCTGGCGCACAAACCTGAGTGCATGGGTATCGGGCAGGCTGCTGTGCGAGTTGACATGCCTGAGGAAGGGAAGAACATATTATCCTTCCAGAACTGGCAGAAACAGCTTGCTGTCCCCTATCTTATCTATGCCGACTTTGAGGCGCTCACAGTGAAGCTTCCGGGACCTGCGCCTAATCCTGGTAAGAGCAACACGCAGAGAACGCAGGAGCATGAGCCATGTGGTTACGGCTATGTGGTTGTCCGATGTGATGGGCAGACAGAACCCCCTGTGGTTTATAGAGGAAGCGATGTTGTGGAGAAGTTCTTACAGGCTCTGCAGCAGGAGGAGCAAAAGATCAATGCAGTTCTGTCCAAGCCTGTCCCTATGCGGATGACTCGGGAGGATAGAAGGGCACATAAGGCTGCAACTCACTGTCATGTGTGCAAGAAAAAACTGGGCTGTGACTCTGTTCGCGATCACTGCCATATAACAGGCTTGTACAGAGGGCCAGCCCATAACGTGTGTAACCTGAAACTTCGGCTGAGTCCCAAGACAACACCCATCCCTGTGGTGTTCCATAACCTGCGGGGCTACGACTCCCATCTCTTGATGCAGGGTATAAGCAAAGTGGAGGGCAACATCAACTGTATCCCAAATAACATGGAGAAGTATATCTCCCTGTCGGTCGGACAGTTGCGCTTCATTGACAGTGCACAGTTCCTCCTGGCCTCGCTCGACAAGCTTGTGTCTGCTAACAACCCAGATGCCTTTGCTGTGACGGCGGAATACGAGCCAGACCAGATGAAGCGGCGCTTGCTGCTGCGTAAGGGAGTGTATCCCTATGAGTTCATGGATGGCTGGGATAAGTTTGATGCTCCACTGCCGCCGATCCATGATTTCTACAGCAAGCTCTCTGAACAGGGTATATCTGCTGCAGACTATGAACACGCCCATAAAGTCTGGAACGCGTTCGGTTGTAAAAACATGGGGGACTATCATGACCTTTACTTACGCACGGATGTACTGCTCCTGGCCGATGTGTTTGAAACATTCCGCAAAACCTGTCTTAAGCAATACGGGTTGGATCCGGCCCACTACTATACCAGCCCCGGTTTGTCGTGAGATGCGCTTCTTAAAAGCACAGGGGTGAAACTCGAGGTTCTCACCGATTATGACAAGCACCTGTTTATTGAGAAGGGGCTGCGCGGTGGGATAAGCATGGTATCACATCGCCACGCTAAAGCGAACAACCCATACGTGGAGGGCTTTGAGCAGGATAAGCCAGCGAGCTATATCCAGTACCTCGATGCCAACAACTTGTATGGGTGGGCGATGAGCCAAGCCGTACCTACTTCGGGTATTGAGTGGGTGGAACGGCCTGAGAACCTAGAGATCCAGGACCATCCCGATGATGCTGAAACGGGGTATATACTTGAGGTTGACTTGGAGTATCCTGCTGCGCTTCATGACGAACACAACGATTACCCCCTAGCGCCGGAGCGGCTTCTTGTGCAAAATGAGTGGTTGTCAGACTACCAGAAAGATCTCCTAGGTGCATTGGGGAGCACCGGAAATGGAGTTGAAAAGCTGGTGCCCAACCTGCGGAACAAGGAGAAGTATGTGGTACACTACAGGAACCTCAAGCTATATCTGTCTTTGGGGTTGAGACTCACCAAGATTCATCGTGCGCTTGTCTTTGAACAGAGTCCATGGATGGAGCCTTACATAAGGATGAATACAGATCTGCGCAAGGCCGCCAACAGCGACTTTGAGAAGGATCTCTATAAACTTATGAATAACTCCGTCTTTGGTAAAACGATGGAGAATCTCCGGAGGCGAGTCGACGTTAAGATTGTGCGCTCATCGGAAAAAGAAAAAATACGTGGGCTTGTGGCCAGCCCCGCCTATGCTCGACAAAAAGTGTTTGATGATGATCTAGCTGCCCTGCATATGCACAAGACTCGCTTAGTGCTGAACCGCCCGGTCTACGTTGGCATGTGCATTCTGGACCTCTCCAAGCACTTGATGTATGACTTTTACTACAATACCATGAAGGCTAGATATGACAGTAATATTAACCTGCTTTACACAGACACAGACTCGCTGCTGCTTGAGATCCGTACCACTGACGTCTATGCTCATATGAGGGAGGATGGGCATCTCTTTGACACTAGTAACTTTGACCCTTCTCATGCCCTACACAGTGACAAAAACAAAAAGTTCTGGGTAAGATGAAGGATGAGTGCGCTGGCGTGCCCATCAAGGAGTACGTTGGTTTGCGCCCTAAGATGTACTCTATCCTGATGTCTGATGAGGGCGAGATAAAAAGAGCTAAGGGTGTGAAGAAGGTGGTGCTGAAGAAGCATCTACGACACGCTCAGTACGTGGAGTCACTGTTCGACCAGAAGCAGTTTCGCCACGGAATGAACATGCTCAGGAGTGACTGCCATAAAATATATGGGCTCCACGTTAACAAGGTGTCTCTCTCCCCCTTTGACTCAAAGCGGTGGATAGCTCCAGGTGGTGTAGACACTCTGGCCTATGGGCACGAGTCGATATGTTGAACATATGAGGGCTGAGGTATAGAATGAGCACCGATGAAGATATTGG
>CM067343.1:2975640-3075640 GCA_034190875.2 Urechis unicinctus | reverse complement strand
CCTCCCTCCGCAATTGACAATGGCTATTAAGTCATATCCACTCATCTCAAAATCAGTTCATTGTTACACATCCTTATGTGCGTAAATGTAACTCAGGTTTCGAAATATACCAACAATCTTTGAAATCCTGACATCCCTGTAAGTAATATACTGATGCTCGTAAACACATAAAAGCGATTCGGGATCGCCGTTCAAAGCACCACAGATATTCTTTCGGGGACAACGGTTTTACTTGAAGTACAGGACCTTGCACTGGATCGCGCACTGTGAAGCGGGGTTAATCAGAATGAATACAGAGATTGCTTCGCTCTTACAGCATTCACCATTATGTGCATTAAACATACTATATATAAGCTTTGGTAATTTAGTATGTATTGACAACATTCCACTATACCAGAAAAAACCAACATAATTTTTAAAGGGGGTTTTCCACGTGAGCAACATTTCGTCCACGACATCACCAGGTTCATATGGTTGATTCCATTGCATTCTAAACATCAATGATATTCTCTCGTGAAACTTCTAATGCAATATCGAAATCTGCCCATTACTTCACTGCGCTATATAAATGCTTAGTGAAATGAATTGTTTCTGTTATTGAAACGTGTGTTGGATTTTAATGTGCTATTTTCGTATTGTCAAACCAATCGACCCAGCGAAAACAATTACTCCTTCCACCTCTTATATCCATTAGAAAGTGAGAGCTTGTCAAATATCGTTACATTGACTTCACAGGACAGGAGCATTCGAATTTAGCAAAATGTAAACTTGCAAATTTTGCCTAAAATACTAATGATTTTCGGAAGCCGGTTATTTCTGTAAAACGTGATGACTTGCTGCTGCATATTTCTCTTCTGGGATCATTTGGCAGAGCATTTGTCCGGTGCAATGCATAATGACACAAGTGAGGGCCTATCATTCACCGTTGTTGTTTAGATGCATTTAACGAAGAGGCATTGATTTTCGACAATTGATAAGTAGACAATACAGGGGATGTTTAGAGTCAAATTATCTCTGCGCGCGATGCCAAGGCGGTTGTCATTTGTGACATTGCTAACGTTGGCTCTCGTCATATTATTTTTTCCTGAGCTACTTAACTCAAAATGTCCCTACAGCAGCCCGATAAGTCATAACAATCTGGTCATTCTTTTAAATTCTATATTTTATTTGCATCTTAACACTTCCTGCAGCAGCCTTCTGTTGAGCCTGACCCCAGCAGCAGCAACAACAAAGCCACAGAACGAGTTATTTGCAAACTTTAAGCAAAGTTCCTTGATGTCATGATGAGTGTTCTCGTGCGGAATCGTATCGATGTGACTCCAACCCTTTAACCCTTTGAAATTACTGTTGCACTGATATTATTACTGGCTAACATTTCGGGCATATTGCACATTATAGCAGCGAGGTGATAATTTATATGACTGTGGTTTTGTTTGATCTGGCTCTATGGCGCAATGATTAGCTGACGGGCATTTATTGAATCATTATGTTTGCAAGATGCGCCAAGTTGGTATAATTGGATAGTAACTCTTTAATTTCTCCCTTCCGTGCGATATTTGGTTTATAGATCACTAAATACTCGTGTTGCTCATTGCACATCGTCATATCTCCAACAAAAGTAATCATCGAACCTACCGACACTGGCCTATCACATCCCCGTTTTACAAATGCGTCAGTGTCAGGGACAATTTGTGTTATGAATCAATAAGATAGTCATTACCATCGGTCTGCAGAATGGCCTCAGTTTTATCCCAATAAAATTAATTGCGTACACTATCAACAATAACAGCTGCTCAGTGAGTCAGCGACATACAAATAGCCTTCATGTTTGTCTGCTATTGGTCACTGGAATAAATCTTCAAACTGAGTTACAGGTTTTCAGATAAGGACATATATTCATACGGGAATATTCACCGGCTTTGTTAATCGTTCGGTACGTTATTTTAGCAACTTAATCTAGCTTGGCGCATGGCGTAACCATCAAAACATGTTTTATCATTTCGCCAATACCACAGGTTTTAACCAAATTACTGTTACTTTGCCTCTTAACTTACAATTCATATGCAGTCCTCAGATAGTTAAAACAATGTCAAACAATCGCAAAATAGAGTGAGATATACAAACGGCTATTGCCGCTTGTTTTTTTGCAGAGACATTCTTCTGTGTAATAAAGGTCTGAAATGAGAACCCCAGCTGTTCATTGTATTATTTCCTTCAGTGTGTCTACTGACATTACACGCTATATTCCTATTAAACAACATAACGTGTGTGAGTGCTTTTGACCATCAACGAAGAACTATGTTTGCATTGACTCTGAGTATTACAGCGCTTGCGTTGAACAAAATAAAAATTTGGGAAGTTAGCCCTAATCCATGTAGTGAATATTTGTCGCGCATCTAACGATGGTAAATATTTTCTAAATTTATAAGGCAAATTTGTCGATATATATAACGTTTAGGGCTGTCGAATAACATGTTGTTAAGTTTTGTAGGACAAAAATGCATTTTAGTCAAATACTATGCAAAGTGGGTTTCATATTCAAGTGACGTGTATAATTTGTTAATAGGGCGATTACTAGCGAGGGTGAGTACAACGTTGCGCAAAATTGCTTTATTGTCTTTACCTTCCCGATCGAGCAACTAGGTAGTTAACAGCAGATCTTAGTTACAAAAAGGGTTGGTTTGGCATAATTGCCTCTAGGCTCAGGAAATCAGACGAAATCAAAATGGTAGGTCTTAAAAGTGTCAGTCGAACCTAGCAGTATAAACCTATTCGTCACAATGAAAAATGTTTGATTTGATTGGCACCGCAAATCTTGCTCAGTTGCCGTAGTATACGCTCACATAAGATAAATTATCTGAACAATCGAGGAGCAACTTATCTGTGAAAATTATGCAACACCGAGTACAATATGATACAGATTTCAGAAACCTGCTTCGTTGGAGACAACCAGCTTTGGGATTGGGTCCTAATATGTACAAACATATATTAATGCTTTCGCAAGACTCTCCCTGAATACCGATAAAGAGGCACCGTTAATTCCGTGAACGCCATTGTGCTTGAGTGTTTTGGTATCACATGTTTGATTTTGATTAAGACGATTTATCGCATGGCATACATTGCTGTGGCGCATGTTTGCAATACTAACTTGTGACAATGTACGTAACCGTTACCACATGCACATCGAATATAATGATGGCAAACATCCTTTTAAATATATGACTCCTATCTAAGGCGAGATGAAGCCGCAGGGAGTGTGACGCCTTTGATGACATATGTGTCGAAAGTACCATCCTTGACGCCGCAGCTGTCGTAGTTATTCGGCACATTTATTCAAGCCAACCACGAGAAAATGTTCCCGACCTAGATGGATAGGCAATTTAATGCAATTTGTGGAGACAGCCACCGTCTACAATTTGACATCAGTTTCCCCTGGAAGTGACTACTTACCCTTTTGTCAAGGAGTAATTCCTAATTAAGGCCGGCCTTTTTTAAGCATACTTTTGTCCTTTGTGGCAAACCACACACTCAATTCACTTAATACATAACGCAGGTTTTCCAAAGAGCCTTTCATTAAATATTCCTCGGCTTCATTCAAATGCAATAAAACGCTAGCAAACATGCAAAATTTACTTTAATCATTTCTCCCAGACTGGTCAAATGCAGAAAGTATCTGAAGCAATTAACTGCATACAAACTTAGGTGTACGCTAATTGCGAGTGATTCTTAAAATATCAATATATGACAGCATAAATGGTATGACCCTATTCTAAATCATATCATTTACATTTGTTGTTTTAACCATATGCAAAATATGTATTTAATGTATTTCGTACTGCACACAATTAATAAACTGTGATGTGCACAGTAGGGAACATGAAAAGCCAGTTTATAGCTGTCATCCGAGTGCTGTCTACAGCTGATAATGATGATATATGTCTTTGCTTCATGGATAATTATCTCCAAGAAAAGGCAACATTATCCAATAAGGATGATAAACTGCTGTTAGGCTTCCATCTCTGTCATCTGAATAATACACCTGCTATCTGTAAGGCTACTAAAATATGAGTCCATTACTTGACAAATTACGAGTCACCCTCACGCCTAGCTAAACACACGCTGAATTATGCCTCTGTAAGAATATAAATAAACAAACATGGCTGGTTACATTTGTTGACATGAATTCTGGAATTCGCTCTTTAGGCTCTTTCAACAACGCAACAAAACAACAGAAGCCACAGTTGCGTTGAAAATGCATTCTCAGCTTCGATAAGTCCCTTTAATTTCACTAGAGGTTTTACCCATTTAATGGATTGTGTTGAAAATAAACATTTTATTTGACGGCAATACACGAACACTTTCATGTCACAATACGCATGTAAATGTTTATCGCCCAGGGAAATGCTCTAGTACTTATACAACGTACTCTAAATACACGCATGGTCAACTCTGTGCTGTGTTTGCAATTCATTAAATATTGCCAAGTGGATGTATTGCTTTGTGGTTTTCAACAATAGCGCCATGTAACGGAGACAAAAAGCGTCAAGCCTGAACAAATGTCGTGGGTAACAGGTGTATTGGTCCAATTGCATCTGTGAACTTTTTAGCATTGATGGTACTGAGTAACGAAACGACGGAATCATCAAGCAAATACAATTCATTAACAAACACCAAGTGGTCGTGCTGGATCTAAAGGTGAGGCTGTATTTTATTGATGCTACCTTAGCTAAACAGCTTGTCCCTTATTGTTTCGGCATTAGACGTTGGGCCTCTTGTACTTTATGTACCTAGGTGAACCAACACCTCCTCTGAGTCACGCTCTTTATATTGCACGTAGATATTATACGGATTCCATGAAGTAAAGAAATGTCAGGCTCAGAGCGTTTTATCTATCATCCCAGGAATGACAATACAATGATGCCATGCCCAGTGTTCACTATTCGATGGCTGGCACGTGCTTACCATCGGTTGCTGCCACAACATGTAATGCTGAAACATATATGAGGGGAGGTTTGAGATTAGTTAGTTTTAGCATTTATGACGTGAATTATCATACACAATTGAGTTTTGAGAGGTTCTCGGGTTAATTGTTCGGAAACGGATTTGTATAAACTCCGGTACCGGTACCACCCGGGTTAATGGGACGATTACCTGCGTTCTGTTTTTGTCCTTCCAGATGGAATAACAAGGCAGTTAAAAGCAGAATAATTGACCCCAATTATTAAAGGTTTGCTTGATATGATTGTCTTTGGGACCAGAAATGGTTCGTAATTAGAATGGTACGTAGCAAAAGTACCAATAGATGATCCGCGTAGCAGTTGATAATCCGCGTACCAGGAAATAATCCGCGTACCAGTATATGATCCGCATAGAATGAGCATATTCTGAACCATTTACAAGTGTTCTTTTTAATTTGGGACCTCGAATATTGTCTTTGAATGGCTTAATACTCGCTGTCAAACGTGATATTATCTGGTTCTTCTAGTGCCGCTTGGTGTGGGACAATAATGCAATAATTGGTACCACTTCATTCATGCTTTGAAGAGCATCTGCTTTGTAAGGCGTCAAGCTTTGGGTGTGGTTGCCGAGTATCATAACACAAACAGAGATCTAGTCATGCGCTCTTATGACTATTTTACATGTAGGTATTTTTTGTATATAGCTGAAGAGGGAGGGAGGGAGGGAGGGGGAGGGATGGGGGGGATGAGAGAGAGAGAGAGAGAGAGAGAGAGAGAGAGAGAGAGAGAGAGAGAGAGAGAGATGTCCTTCAATACCTCAAACTTATGCGGCCTGATAGAACCGTGCGGTACCATGTAGTCAGCGGCCAACCGTCAACAATGATCCCCGTAACCGGGAAGAGTTGCACAATATTCACGAATGAGATGCATTCGTCAAGCAATGTATATGCCGGAACTTGTGCATTAGCAAAGCAGGCTAAAAGATTCACACGATTCCGCCGGATAATGCGATATATTGAAACTTCCATGTCGCTCTTCATCGCATTTCATATGATAATCCAATCGATCATCTATCACAATATTAAGTGTGACTGAGTTATGCCATTATAGCACTGTTCTAACAGAGGTCGATTGTTTGTCACCTAAACAGTCTGAATTATTAATTCTACATTAGGAATTAACTTGCAGAAATGTTCTCACCAACTACCGCTCCGTGCGCGCATGACTTTTTGTGCAATAGCAGCTGATATTACCCCTTACTGGTCGTAGGACTATATGTGACAGGTAGCTACACTCTCAGAGTGGGTCTGCACATTATGTTTCAATAAACAAAATGCTAGCTTTATTTAGATCTCAACTGATGTTTAGAAGATCAATAGATGAACCTGATTAATAGTGTAAATCGAGAGCTCCCAAGATCAGCTGAAACTCCTACTTTGAAAATGATAAGTCAACCACAACCAGCGGCGATTGGATGTAACGAAAAAGAACATTGTTTACAGGCTGTGGACCGAAAGAGTAAAAACATTATTTGATTAGGAGGAGCATGCACGTAGCTGATGCCATTGCACGTGTGTTGGTATTATCACTGATTGACCAGCAATATTATGTACTTTGCTGTTCATCACGCAAATTAGTCATTATCATGTCCCCTGTATCACTCCATAGCTGCATGGGAGAGTCCGGTTGTTTAAACTCTA
This sequence comes from Urechis unicinctus, assembly GCA_034190875.2. Taxonomy (NCBI): domain Eukaryota; kingdom Metazoa; phylum Annelida; class Polychaeta; order Xenopneusta; family Urechidae; genus Urechis; species Urechis unicinctus. Next base: position 3,068,982 of record CM067343.1, on the reverse strand, counting down.
TACAGTAAATGAACACGATGATGTCTGCTAATTATGACCCAAAGCTTACCCAATGATGCGTCCATGGTCGTCATCAAGGTAGATACTTCATGTCAATTTGGCATTTGTATTATGTAAACAGGTTATTTGTTTTAAAAAGCGGCAAGTTTCGTATGATTGAAGAATATTTACTGATAATGCTGTGTTATAATGTTGTGATAAATCGTTTATCGCACTTACTCGTCTTAGTATTTCTACACGCAAAACGATTTCCTGCCAATGTTCCGACGCTAATATAAAGGCTTTGCTGTTACCTACACATGACTCCTGATAAGAGTCGGTTGGCCATATCACCTATCATTGGTATTCATTTAGAGTTAATAGTTCCAGAATAACTCCATCGTTAGAAGCTGGAGCTCAAACGAATCATATTACTGAGCTCAGTAATTGCCTGTTAGCTACAAAGGTCCTAAAGTTTAAGAGTTCCAGTACACACATAGATAGCATTGTCTGCATACTTATATTTTCCACATGCTTTTAAGTATTTAACTACCACTGGAATCAACTACCAAGAAGTAAAGGGAATCATGCGACTTCTACCTCTACAGCTGAACTCCTCCAGCGACATGTCGATTCTACGTCCAGTCTATACCGGATGTGCACTGGGTTTGGCGGCTCAGCTGAATAATCATTCGCATATATTGACATTTCATGGTACCTCTGGGAAACATTTATCGTAATATGGCTTTGATGCTCACATCAATGAAATGTCATCATTTATAAGTACTGTTATAGCAACAATGTCTCTGATTCGTGATAAAGTGCGGAATTGTGGCGCAAGTCAGGTGCTTACTCTCTAGGTGAAGAATTGTTATCCGGCCTCTATAACGGGTATATGTCGGGGTGGCTGTTAAATGTCTGCAATAAATATGGTAGTAGGTAATTCGATTTATCGTATATACCCCTGATTAAATCGTCTACCTCCATAAATCATAATCCCTACACTAGCTCCGTGGTATTCGCTGTGCTATTACTGCAATGCCATCTGGTTTAGCAATAACCGGGCTGCGTCGAGAGCGCTAGTGACTTCATATGGCACCAGTGGCTAGCGCTTGAACAAATCTTACTGCAAATATCACTACAGATGGTGGAAACGTCAGCTCATAAGCATTCGCGGAAAATTCCGATTGACATCCATATGCAGGGCGACTTGACAAATTCTGCTGATTACACTGAACAATAGCCAGTTGCCAGGAGTAACAGTGAACCCATTTCCCCAGAGGTACTCAGCCACGCATCTGCATTATGGAGTTGGTAAAACAAATTGGTCGCGGAGATCAATATGACTTTACGATTGAATGGTCTCATGTATGGTGACTCCCATCGAAATTACTTCTCAATACATTAGGGCACCTGATGTTTAGGGCACTCTTACAATGATATTTTACAAGCTACGATTGAATGAAACGGCACGGATATTCTATTAAGATCACCATTCTTGAGTCAATGTAACGAGCTTCTGTTCTATCATATTTTTGCAAAACTAGCTGAATACAGTTGGGTCAGGCTCCATGAGGCAGTAACACCGAAAACTGCCTTAAGGTTGCAATTCGATCTCAATACTGTATTGATCGGACAGCATCTGACACTGTCACCTCATTTTTGAAAATCATCGGTCATCTGTCACACAACATGGGATTCGTTTTGTGTCCGAATGTATTCAAATTATAATGCTGTGATATATCCAAGCTGACCAGGTCAAGCGATAGTCATTACTGAAAACCTCTCCCCATAGTACCGCAACCATTTCTATGAAATATGACTTCAGCCATCTTATTCTCGAGCCATGTTAAAGCTGTCAAGTTCTCTATCAACTATCAGCATTCACAAGATGCAAGGAGGATTACTTTATTACGGGCTGGATGAAGGTACAAAAATGCAATAAAATACACGTCGACTTTTGATATATAGTGAGTAGAGGGAAAAACACGCCTCAACTATAAGATGCCGCAGGAGCTATTTGGATGAACGATGTGCAAACACGCTTATGGCTTTTATGTTGACTTCAACATAACCGAATATTCGTACAGTTAACTTGATATATTAAGGGTATCACTCAGAATATGCATTAGCATTTAGCTCCTTTTTTACAGCAGATAGATTCATTAGCGGCATCTATCACATTAATGAGATCCATCTGTGGATGACATTGTTCGGGGTGAAACATCGTGCGTGTGTTAGCGTCCTCACCCCAATGACGTTGTTTAAATGCTCCGTTCTGCTCTCGACTGTTTGCAATCATCATACACGCGTGCTTAGCTAAGTAGAATTAAGTTGTAACAGTTTGATTTATATGGTACTAAGTTCTAATCGAAGTTTATATTGTGATTCAGTCAAATGATATTTATCAACTCACTCTGGGCCGCCTCCTCGTGTCACACACTACTGTTACAACACACTGACACACATATATGCGGGATTAACAGCGCGACGTCAAAATATGGTGATATCAGTGATGTTACGTAATGCTGCATTTTGCGAGGTTCACACTGATTCGGCGGATATCGCATTTATCAAGAGTTAGTGTATGGCTGAAGTGGGTATATTTAGAGCACATCCCTGGTGGTGGTTCGTTATCGCCAGAGCTACCAACACTACATGGTATCAAACTCCGCCAACGTGATAATATATCAACACTGAAACCAGAAATAGGCAGTGTAATTGTTACACCCTGGTCAAGTGCTGCCTCGATTGGTCTGCTATGTTATCGACTTACCAATTTGTACTCGGCTAATTGATGCCATGAATTTCCTTTACACTTTAAACATATTATAGTTCCAATGAATCTCAATGAATGACGTGCAATTTTTTTTGCATTTGTCTACGTGACAATTGAATCACCCTGTAAAGAGATATGCATGGAAATTTGGCGGTGTAATTTTTCATTTCTGTTCGTTTAAGCATTGCTGCCATTGGCAGGCCCAGCGGGTGTTGCTTTATCATTATGCAATACTTTATGTACTGTACACATGTCTGACCAGACTAATCGAATGCTTTCACCTGGAAGTTTTCTCTCGCTGATAATGATAGTTTATGTCTTTGTTTCATTGCAAACCCTCTTTAAGTAGAAGCCCCATTGTCCAGTAACGATGATAGACCGCTGTTACGCTTTCAAAGCTTAGTACTGCACCCATTATCTGCACACCCACCGAAACCCGTGTCTGTTAGTTGACAAGGACTTTCTCATCATTGAGTCCAACGGTTACCCGCTGAGTACTGCCTAGGTGAACAGATACAAATGGCAGATTATATTTGCTGACGCAAAGTATATTCCTGAATCACCCGCTGTGTATGCACTATTCATTCCCTTTATTCTGTCATATACAGCGCCGCACACAGCCTGTCATATCACCTTGCAGTTATCATCATGCCAATTTAAATGTGTGTTGAGTCGATACTAACTGAATCACTGCCTTTAACCTGTGGGATTAACCATTGTATAAGATTAAACCGCTTATTCTCATGGATGCATGCACTGCGTGTACCTAAGTGAATTCGCTGTCATCTGTATAGAACGGCGGACTTAGAAATACAAAGTTATAGAAAGACAGGAACTAAATCGAGTCCGCTTCAAAAGCCACCAATATTGCCAGTGCGCTACACGGTCCAAGCACATCGGTCGTCGAATCGGTGGTGGTTTCTTTGCATAACTATGCGATGTATTCCCCGATAGTGTGCGTATTCATGCCTGTGTGGCCTCATGTCAAACATTATTGTTTTTCTAAATATGCATGTATTTAACTTGGTGCAACTTTGAATGGAAAATGAATGGGACTCGCTCAGTTTGCAAATTGGTTTTAACTGCTCAATACACAACAGATCTTCATGTCTTAAACTTAGTTAGCCTTACCTGATTACCATAACTGCTATCAAAACTAATTGTTTGAGTGCATAATGCTTCATTATCATAAGATTCGTAGCCATCTTAAATAATCTATAATGACAACCCCTGAGGACGAATATGTTTATTTGGTTATAGTCCGTGTTTACTCAACACTTATTTTAAACAGGGCAATACTCTTTTGTTTGCAATAACCCTCATTTGGACACCGGTAAGTGTTTACAGACAATTGACTTAACTAAGGCCGTGTCATAAATCGACCTTACCAAGTTGAATGTCGATGAAGGATGACGCCGGCCCGAGTTGTTCGAGAGCTGTCAATCTCAGACGTCTCTACCTGCACTAGTGGTCATCGATGCTGTGATTTCATGCAATGAGCTACTACCGAGGTTGCTGATCACCTCGATAATGAAATGTGATTTATGTGATTATCCCGAACAATGTCATTTCAGCTACACGCATTGGGGTAAGGTGACTAGCACGTTACGTTACGCTTTATTTGTAGCAGTGATCTATTTGATTCTGGCGTCTTTGTTATTTGTAGTCGAATACGGTCACCGTCAATATTGGCGATATATATATAATGCGTCGATATAAGATATTTCCTAAGTATCAAGGTTATTAATAACGCGACATACATTGTAGCGGGATATCGCTGTTTTTCTGTTGTAATTTAGCTTAGTTAAACGACAAAAATCGTAAATAGTGCAATTGGAATAAAATGTTGGCCAATTATGGCAGACAGACGCGATAAAATGAACCAGAGCAAAGTGAATGGGCGACATAATGTAATTTGTAGGGGCAGCAACCTTCTGATGTTGGATATCAAATCCAATTTGGTGATCCCTTCAATCGTTTTATTATGGATTGGTTTCTCTGTGATATCGACCCTGTTGAAGTTAAAAGCAGAAGGCGTCTATTGCGATCATAAATGCGTTGCAGGTGTTAAATAGTCTCTGGCTGGGAATTTATATCAATGTAAACGTTGTGCAAGGTAATCTGAATGCTCGTATATCACAGTTTCAAACCATTGCGGAATCAGGTTAGTTATACATCGATGGCAAACTCCAACAATTGTTGTTTTCGCACGCCTTATCCATCTATTAAAATGCATGATTTTTATAATGTGTGGCTTCATTCGCGATGCACACATAGCGTGGCTACCCCACGCCCGAGTACCGTCATATATTAGCTGATATGGCCGAGACAAACAGACGTGTATTTTTAGGTTCCTAATAACGAGTCATTTCATTGCTTTTTTAGCTAACCCTATTCGTCATTCATTTACCCTTTTTAAATGATATCACTATCTATCACAGCAGAATGTAAAGGGGAATTTGATCAAAACAAACAAATTGTCTTGGCGGGAAATATCAAATAAAAACATGGCCAAATTAGACAAAGTCAGATAGGCATAGCTATGACGTGTACAGCGGTCTTACAAGCTAGAGAAGCATGGGCTTGTATTCCATTCCTTGCTCCAAATAGCTTGTCTGCCATAGACCGATAATGGGATACTGTTACTTCTTGATTAACGTCGCGTTACGTCACTGAGTCACTGAACGGCACAGGGACGTGCTAAATATCGCTGCTACCTAACTGGCAACATAGTTGTAGGTAGGCCGGCGCATTATGGATTGTTTTTCATCTGCATGACTGAAGCATTCAAATTCGCATTATATTCAACTGATAAATACCGCACAATATTGGAGCCAAATCACCGGCTGCCTCATCTTTGCTAGAAAATGGAACGCGTTAAAGGATTACAAGATGAATAGTTGTGTTGAACCGGTTATTCAGGTAGTAAAGCGACCAATCGCCAGGTGATCAGGGACAGTGCCCAACGTCAATGGCATCTGAATGCTCATTTTATATTCGTTTTTCCATTACATGTGTTTAATAATGGCGCATCAATAAACACAATTTAATAACCATTCAAAGAAGAAGCAATGGTGTTCTACATTTCTGATCATTGATTTTTTCACTTACCATGATCACTAAATGCTATCATATTCACAAAATGGTGGAATTTCTGGTCTTCTGGGGCATGGGTGTAACTGTGACAATGATAAGGCGAGCAATATAAGCCTCTAAACATTGACATGCATGTAAAACCCTCAGTGGTTCGCTGAATACTATAGGTAGTTTTTCTAGGCAGAGGCCGTTCCAAAAACGTTAAGCCACATAGATAATTGCTATGTGTGATGTCACAGTGGTGAAATTTGCTGGAAATGTAAACAGTGAATCAGAGTGCAGAACAAAGTGCATTCTGAATAATTAATGCCTCCTTAGATGTTACCTTGTAAACCCATTTGGACAAAGCTGCAGCGATGCACAGCATTCTATAGGTAAACGTACCACGCACTGCAACCAACAAACACAGTCAGTAACAATAGCTAGAAAACACTATGACTTCATACATTATCTTGATAGTTGTATATAGGATCTTATGACTTTATGTATATGGAAATAACGGAAAGGCCTCAAAACGATAGTTGGGTGGGGGAGTGGGGTGTTGTAGAACAAGTGAACCAAGGCCAAGAGAGAGGGCGGCCAAGAGAGACCTACGAAGGTTTGATACCCGCCACGTGACAAATCGTCCTATCGTGTATGTCCAATATTGAGAAATGGTAAGAGTACTTCTCTAGAAGATTGAAACACTTCTTGCTTCAGAGGGTTCACATTGGATGAACGCAAATGAACAAATGTGATGTTCTATGAAGCACAATATGGTTTGGGTTACTAAAGGCAGGATATCCTTCGTTGATATGACTGCTTAATAGAAAGCGTTTTTGACGATGCGCTGCATGTAAGGATTACAGCTGGCTTTTGGTGACCCATGCAACTCCAGTAGCAACTAACATAGCCAGTTATCAAGTAGCCATAATACATGTATAGCTTGTCACATAATGGTAAGTATACAAATACCTAGGATATTCAATAAAGTAGCCAAAACTGCTAATCGTGATGTTTCAACGGTGGTTGGTAGTCATTAACATCAACAGTACATTGAATGGTATTCTCTAATAAGCTTTTGCCAAAGGAGGCGGTTGATGCTATCCATCAACGTTGATTGCCTGAGCTTTTGCAACGGTTAGGCATAGTTTATTCTTTATATTTGGGCTGGCGGAGGGGGGTGAAGTTGTGTCATCATGTAACGTTTAACAGTCATGGTACAATGTCCTGACCCAGCATTTCATGTTAATGTCTGCTGCAATAGATAGATCGACACAGCTTTCACTGGCACTGTTCTAGCATCATGCAGATTAATGCGCCCATGTTAGAGTAGACACCTGGTGATATATGGCAAAACGGTCTTCAAAGCGTCCGCATCGATGGCCGTTATGATGCGAGTTGGTCTTGGGGTGATCTATTGGCATATTTAGCATCCTTCATTACATGCAAAGTTATGCTTAATTTCGCTTGCTACACCAAGTCTACCAACAATCGTTAATGTTAATGGTAATAATAGGGCAGATTACCATTTGTCGGGCATTGAATATGCAGGACTTCTGCAAAAGCAATGCAGTCTCAAAAGTCTCATTGATTGGTAAATTAGACAAACCTCTGAATTATTAATTAAATTGCATTTTCTATAATACTACAAATAAGCATGAAGATCTATGAGTTGTTCGAAATAAAGGGAGTGATTCCGCAGGTTGATTCATTGTTAAAGCAGAAAGCTTACCAAAGCACCGAATTATGCTTTAAATGGCATTTAACATAATAGCTGCTAATATCTTTGAAGAGAATAATGAGATTGATAATGTTAATTACTAATAAAGCGCGTGGTATATGTGCTTCTAAAAAACTAGTGACTGTAGCTTTTAGCACACAGGTCGCGTGTGGTGGCACGGCTTATGGAACATTCGTATTGTCTGACACTGTACTGTGTCATTGGGAAACATTCATTTTATTTTATATACCTATAAAGATAACCTCGGCCTTGACGCTAACGTCCCTAAAGTGTCCATTTCAATCTCGCAAATAAATGTCTTAAGACATTATCGTCTTTTTGGAATGTAATGCAGAGCTGTGACAAAAACAGTGCTCAACTTGTCAAGGTGATGGATTAGACGTAACTGTTCAATGTTTTTTGCTCAACAATATGTTATACATTAGTGTCAGGTTATATCAGTAACCCCGCTCTGGTAGGCTGCAGTAGTTCTGATGCGGAAGTAAGTATTGCGCCTCTCTTGGAATCTCGGTGCAATATTCACATACATTACACCCTAAACAATAGACTTATTTCGTCTTTGATTCGTTTTATTATGCATTTATTCCCCAAAAAGTTGACAATTTTTGTTCTGAGTTATTTAGACCTGACATCCATATCAAGGGTTCGGAAAGTATTCGACGTTTTACAATAAAACCTAGCGATTAATCCATAATAATTGCATTACCATTTGACCCTCAATACTTCATCGCAAAGTCCCGTCGTGGAGTCATTTAACACATTTGTATCGAACAAGCGAATGAACATCAATCCGACAATTGTGGCATTTCGACTTAATGGGTGGATGCCCGTAGTTTTGGACAGTCTTCCAATGATTCGTGGTAAATTAAGGTGAGAAAGTTCGCAGAAAATTAAGACAGAAATCTTTTATGTATGCGGTGATATGTATGCGTCAACACAGTACAGGGCAGAATGCTATTATCGCTCAAATCAGTATTACTTCCGTTGGCGGCAAATAACTATATCTCATTTAACCCGTTATAAGATGCTCTCCATAAACTCCTTACTATTATATTTAACTGAGGTAAAAAGGCATGGTGAGTAAACACTCATTGACGATTCTAGTACAAACAACAGGTGCACAGCAATCAGTTGCTGCTTACGATTCAATAAGTGTCTAAAAATATTGGTAATTTATTGGCAGATTTAGGAGTCAGAAGTGATTGGCCAATATCTTTATTTCTTAAGATTATACAAAATTTCATGCCACACTCGATTCCGAGTCAATGGCAGCGTGGCCCGGTTAATACATTCCTACTTCACTGAAGTCAACGAGGATAATAGCAGTCCGTAAGATAATACGACCAGAGTTAGCTAATGTCATTTTGTGTTATTGATAGGAGACAAGATTATGGCAACATGAGGAGTGGTTAACATAAGGAGTGGTTAACATGAGGAGTGGTTAACAAGATATGCGTTTCCTAAACACTTTACCAGGGAGGAGTATTCCGCATTACAATCGGCAAATAAATGGACCGTCGATGCGGCAAACTGAGCACGATGTGTGTGTCACTTCCTGGTGCAAAGCATATGTGTGATGTGGTCGGCGCATTAGAACCCATTTAGTCGAATGAACATCGTCTTTTGCGGAATACCAGGTAAACAACATATGCAGTGACAAAGCAAGCAACGCTCATGAGTTGAGAAATCGCATTTTACAGCATCGCGTAATCCTCAATAAGCTTTTCCACCATTGGGCATCAGCACCAGATCCAAGTGCATTATATGTTGATCATCTATCCGATGTGGCTTAATCATTTCCTGTCTTATGCATATACGAGCAGCTAAGAGTAATCGTTACACCCTGGTCAAGGGTCCCATGCATGTGACTGCTATGTTATTGACCCACATGTCCGTTCTTTATGATACTGCGCCAATAATGCACGATTATCAGGCAACACACATAGGTATACCTTAATAAATGATGAAGTTGCTGCACTCTAACGCAATGAACGGCGTGCTATATTTTGCCTGCATCTATGTGACGATTAAATCGCCCTATAACGTTATATTCATCGAAATGCAACGGTGATCTTTTTGTCATTTCTGTTGCTGCTTTATCAATATGCAATACATTAAGTACTGTATGCATGTCTGGCAAGCTACATGCTGCGGTGTGTACGTTATGGGACGTGACAAGGTCAGTTGATTGCTTTCACCCGGATGTGTTTTCTTATTGATAATGATGATTAATGTCTTTGCTTCATTGCAAACCTTCTATAAGTAGAGGCACCATTACGCAGTAACGATGATGGACCGCTTTTACGCCTCCAACATGGACAGCTTAGTAATGCACCCACTATGTGTACACCCACCAACATACATAGTCGGGTCAATATATGAAAAAAAAGGGGTCAACCCCCAAAAAATTGCAAGAAAACGTTTCTTGGTTGTTTTTGGTTCCTGAACATCTGTAGATTGACATATTAAAAGTTTACCAAACTCGGATGACCGGAAAGTGGGTTAATTAGGCAATTTCCAAGATGGCCGCCAAAATTGTTCAAATGCTTAAATTTTTTTGGCTGTCCATAACTCAGCCATTTTTCACCCAAAACTGATTATGTAAGTATGTTTTCTAATGTTTTTGAGGTCAACCTTTCACCTGAACCTGGTTTCTTTCATGTGTGACATCCCGATGGGGGTGCAATAGGGGCACCCTTACCCCAAAACTGGTGTTTTGGGTACATATTAAGAAAAACCTTATATTTCCCAATTAATTAAGGAATTGCAAGAACTATTGTTTCTTGGTTTTCCATTGTTCCTTAAGGTCTGAACATTAAGATAGCAAAGGTTCCCTTAAATTGGAGGGTAAATCTTGGTCAATTTCAGGATTTTTACCCCAGTTTGGTATTTGTTTGAAATGGCTCCTTGATTCATGATTTGTTATTCTCACACGACGAAAACGCTGTTGTAAGCATGCTTTTGGAGTTGGGTTTTTTTTCATTTCAGCTCAGTGTCAGAGTTCTGATGAAGGTGCCCGGTTCGTTAGGGGAAATCCTAGCTGACCCCCACCCTACCCCGCCAACGCTCTACGATTGAAAGGATAGAGACTGTTTATTCTTCCGTTGTGTCTGGTGAAATGTCCTACGAGTCGTTAAAATCATTAGAAGAAATCAAGCACATTGAACAGAAAATCCAGTCAGCATAGGTTAGCATGGCAGCTTCATCCAAAACCAGTCAATTTGGATCGTATATCAGGAGATGTTGGAAATAGCACATGCATTGATCAGAGCTGATCGCTCAGGCGACTGGAGAATGCATCTCAGTGCAGTGTCTGATTGCATTCCGATATTCGCAGCTGCTGGACATTTCAATTATGTTAAGTCTGAATACCTCTACCTACACTGCATGAATGAACTAGGTCACAAGCATCCAGACATTGTTACAAAATTTGAAAACGGCCTACATGTTATTAAAAGGACAGACCAGTTCTGGGCAGGATTGGGATCGGATCTAACTATTGAACAGACTCTCATGCGTTCCTCAAAAGTAGCGGTGGTCTAACCAGAGGAAGTGGCATGACAGAGGAACTAAGGACCATCTGGACACTGTCATCATCCGTGTCATCAGCGTACAACCTTGTGATGCAAGAGTTCTCTAAACAATCATTTACCTCAAGTGAACAGCACAAAGACGCCACAGTGCCAAGGATGTAACCTGATCATGTAGACAGTACTAAACTGATGCAAAAATTAGTTGACTGCAATCCATTTGCTGAGGATTCTTCATTAAGAAATGTTGTGACTGGTGTGGTGGCCAACGCAGATGTCAATGAACATGAATATGGAGCTGTCGGCAAGGCCATAGTACCAAAAAATGGTTGGGCAGCCAATATTCACGTATTCCTTTAAAGGAAAGGATAAAGCCAAGACTCTTGGTGACTCATCGTCAGTGAAAGTGAATACCGAACAAATGATAAATTCTGAACTCCTGTTCTAGAGATTTCTTGTAGTTTCACAAGCTGGCGACTTGACACTGCAAGATATCATGGACTACGAACTTAGTCCATATCCTCCTGCCCTATTCGCGGCAAAACATGTGTTCCAGAAGGCTGACAAGCCACAGTTGGCTGATGCTCTACGGGATTACGCAAATAAATCCTCCAGCTCCAGCAAGGCCGTTCTAACAGATTCGACGCCAGATTCCGAACATTTTGTGCTTGACGGAGGCTCCTTACTTCACCGTCTTCCTGGAAAAAAGGGATGACCTACGGGGAAATTGCCGAGATGTATGCCAATCTCACCCTTTCCAAGTATATGGACATGCCACAGTAGTTTTTGACGGATACAGTGAAGAGCCTAGCATCAAGGACAATGAACATCAGAGACGACAAACGAAATCACACCCGCTTGTGTCTTTTCAAATGAATACCGTCTTTTTCTCTGGCAGAATGGAGGATTTCTTATCAAGGGACTCTGATAAACAGAAACTAATCCTCCTCATCAGTGACAAACTGAAACAGAGGGGTTGCGAAGTCATCAATGCGCATTGAGATGCAGATGTTCATATTGTGAAGGCAGCAACAGCATCTGCAAAAGTTCGAGACACAACTTTGATTGGGGAAGACACGGACCTTCTGATTCTGCTTCTACATTACACTGAGAGGGATAGCAAGAAACTCTACTTTCGTTCGGACAAAAAGAAAGCAAAACATGTATATGATATTGTCCGTCTAAAGGAACTCTTGGGAAATGACATATCTTCACAGCTGCTGTTTTTACATGCTTTTACAGGTTGTGATAGCACTTCCAGGATTTATGGTATTGGCAAGAAATCCCTTTTCCAAAAAGTGATGAAAAATGATTCTCAGATAAGAGCTTGTGCAAAGACCTTTACTACAGCTGGTCAGGATGTGGCAACAATAGTTGTTTCTTTGTTTGGAGGGAAAGCTGGCACATCTCTGGTAAACCTTAGAAATACATTGCCTGCTAAAAAGTTTTGATCTGCTAAATTATTTGCGAAGCCCGAGAAATTGCCCCCAACGGAATCTGCGGCAAAGTTCCACTCTCAACGTTCATTTTATCAGATCATGGTGTGGATGGGAAAGGATGAAAACATGGACCCAAAGGACTGGGGTTGGAAGTGTGAAGACAACATTTTGTTACCTGTTATGACTGACCAGAAAGCGGCTCCAGAAAGGCTTCTCAAGGTTATCCATTGTAACTGTACAACAGGTTATAGTAATACTCGATGTAGTTGCAGGAAGTACGTTCTTCCATGTACTTCTGCTTGTGGACCCTGCCAAGCTGAGTCATGTTACAATCAATAGTGATTCTACCATAGAGGGTTCCGAGGAAGAAGATTGCGATGATAATAACCATGCTCTGTTTTGAACAATTATATTGTGTGAATGACACTTGAACTTGATAAGAAAATTCAGATGTGTACTATGTCAATTATTTGCGACATTTTGGTAATTTATGATGTGTGACGTATGGCGTATGACCATGACGTAGATGGTTCAATAACCCTTCCAAGTTGTGGTTCCTTGTGTATGTACATCTGATTGATTATCAAGAGCCGAAATGTTGGTTTTCTACCAGTTCTGGCGGTCTTGATCTATTCAGCAACCCACTACGTCATGATGATGCAATACTACGTCATAGGGACATCCAGGTGAATTCATCATGACCTTATTTTAATCTTAGGTATCATATTTATATATGTTTGTAATACATTTATGGGGTCTAAAACCAACCATTAAAAAGTTTGCTGTACATTCATAATTCAATGGCGGCCATATTGGATATTATGTAATTTCACCACTTTCCGGTGGCTCAAATTTGGTAAACTTTTAGGGTGCGCCTAAGTACAGCTAATTGAACACAAAAAGACAAAAAAACCTTTTCTTGCAATTTTTTGGGGGTCAAACCTTACTTTGACTCGCCTAAGTCATACTCCCGTCAGTAGTATTGCCTGCATAGAGCCCAGTCAAGGCACGTCGATCGGCGAATCGCTTTGGATTGCATTGTAAAACCACCGCGATGTCTTCTCCGATTGCGTGCATACTCATAACCGTATGACTTCGTGTCAATTATTCCTTAATATGCACGTATTCAACCTTGTGAAGCCTTAAATTGGAAGTGATTGCGACATGCATTGCTTGCTATTTGATTTGTGCTGTTTAATACACAACAGATCATCAAACTTGGTTAGCCTGGCGAAACGTCACAGTTGATAACAAATGTCTGTTGTCCAATAATGTTATACAAAAATGTTATATAGAAAACAGATAACCATCTATTAATAGATCACGGTGCTGTTTCACGTTACATGTAACCGCATAACTGCAAACCATATGGTTGCATATATATTAATGATGTATTGGTTATGACAACTGCCGAAGAGCTGGTTTGTTTGGTTATTGTGTATGTGAAGTACAGAATTATTTAAAATATAGCAAAGAACATTCGCTCGCAAAAAAACTCATTCGGCCTATAGAAACGTGAAGTAAATAGGTTCTTAATATATGATTGATAATGACACAAACAACCGTACAAAACAGCACTGTCGCCTTAGGACCTATGCGGAAAGGTTGAGATGATTTACATTCATCAAAGCCAATGTGATATAATTGCAAACACAGCCAATGTCAACTGATGCTCTTAGCTGAATGGCTTTCATGCATTTACGTTCTGACATCATACGCAAATTTTCTCTCTAACTGGCTTTTCAAACACAACCAAAGGGTCATCCGCAGAACCAGGAACAATCGCTTTGGATGATATTTTCTTACTCCCACATTTGATACAACCGTGAATACAGCGTATATTGCATAACGTGTAACGTACTTTGTCTCAGCTGTAAAATACAGGCAGTGTAACATCGTGAGAATTAAAATGCTTTCATATTTAAAGAGAGCAGCCTTTGACATGAATGTTATTCGTGTTCCTGTTGTGTAAAACGCCATTATGAACAACCGAATGGTTCGGATTCATCCCTCTTAAACCGCCATCAAGTACACGTCAGGCTAATTATTGAAGTATGATATATACTAGACATTCCCCCGGCCTGTACAGCATATGGCATGCAGAAACAAACGTCGTGGGTCAGCTGCCCGAAGGTCGCTAATGACCATAGCTCTTGGGCTATTGAGACGCCCCTGGGCTAAGTGCTGGGAGACAATATGAGTTGCTGGTTCAGTTATGCATCGGTTAACAGAGCGATTTCCGATTATCCTTTGATGGGCCTTGTAAGAAGGTAAGCATTCAACAGCAGCCTGACAGACCCCAATTACACGAGGTCTTGTTAGGCGTCATTGCCTTTTGGGCCATGAAATTCGACGAATTAGCAAGGGCATTATTCGGAGGTACCCGGAGCCATAGGTTTCTGTTGCAGATAAATCAGCTTTTTGGGTGCTTAGCATTGAATGTGGTAGTCAAATACTTTCACCATTCATATTGTCGAATCGAATGTAGCTGGGTTAAACGACATCTATCGTTAATAAAGCATTTGGTGGTCAACAACCTGAAATAATGCGGTTTTTTTCGCGGTCACCACTATTTAATGCAAGTTGCATCTAGTTGTTTCTGAATCTGAAACGCTATTACTGACACATACGAATAAAATACTGGTGCTGGTAAATTACCCATGACACCAAAGCGCATGGTTCATCCGTTTAACGAACCAGTTTTGGCTGACCAGCGCTATTAAACGAACCATACCAAAGTGAATGGGCGATTTAATGTAATTTGTAGTGTCAGCAACCGTCTGGTATCGGACATCAAGTTCCTCTTGATGCGCCGTTCTGTTGTTTTATCATGGATTAATTCCTCTGTGAGATCTGTTGACGCAAATGAAAAGCAGAAAATGTATATTTAGATCGATAGATATGTTAAATAGACTGTAAACTGCTTGATAATCTTCTCTGACTAAGAATCCATGCCAATGTGAATGTTGCGCATTGTAGTTATAATACTCAGACTTCACACTTCCCAAACCACTGCCGAAGTGGAAAGGCAAGGATATAATTTAATCAAGTTAGGCTTGGATATTTTTCGTTGGTAAACTCCATTCATTTTTACTTTTTGCACGCCGTATTCATGTAAGAATATTTTAGTTGATAGTAATATATGGCTGTATTATTAGGTCGCTTAGTTTTTAGTCACTAATAACGTGGCATTTCATAGTTTTTGCTGCCCATCCAATCCGTCAATCATTTATCCTCCTTGTGATTCTATAACCAACCAAGTTGTTAAATATCACAACTACAAAAACTCCAGACATGGTACGATAAGTCCAAGTCAGACAGGCATACCTATAACGTGCATGGTGGTCCTACAACTGGAGGAGCACGTTTTATAATTTTATTACACGATCCGAATAGTCTTTCTGCCACAGACTGAGAATGGGGTGCGGTGGCTTATTTGTCGCCCAATGGCATAGGCTCAAACCGGGTGCCGTTAGTAGCTATATAACAACTTAATTTTTATGATGGCCGGCGCCATAATCTATAATAACCTTTGTGCTATTTGCATAAAATATGCATCATTGTTCAAGTTGTTACATACTTATATTCCCGAATCAAGTTGCCATTAATAGTTCAGAGGCAATTAGAATTATTCGTTGTTTCTGAAATTATAAAACCGTTCACGAGGAATGAACAGTAAATAATCGAAAATAATTATAAAACCATTTAGCACAAAATACTCAATCACAAAATCACGTCATCGAGGCTTTAAACACATTCATCTCGTGCAATCGAATGCAAATCAATCTGACTAATATAGAATACCGACTGAATGAAATGTTGTCAGTAGTTCATGGCAGTCACCCAATGATTCATCGTTAATTGCGATCAGATGGATTGCAGAAAATACAGAAATATATTTTATCAACGATTCGCACAACGTGTATCCACTAGCACCAGAGCAAATGGCTGTGCAAAAGCAATGGTCGTCAGTCCATCACAAGTATCTTCTGGGTACATTGGGGAGCACTGCGGAGGTAGAGAAGCTGGTACATAACCTACGCAACTAATAGAAGTATGTGATACACAATAGGAACCTCAAGCTCTACTTATCGATAGGAATGAAGCTGACGTTTTTTGGCAGACATGCAGGCGGACCTCACCAGCAACTACTCACCTGATTACACACTCCACTAGGAAGATCTTGGAAAAATCGATGGATTAGTGCGCTGGTGTGCCTATCAAGGAGTATGTGAGCCTACGCCCAAAGATGTGATTGATCCTGATGTCTGAAGCGGGCGAGATGTAAAAGGCAAAGGGAGTGAAGAAGATGGCAGTGAGGCCACCTACACCAAGAGCAAAACATAGTATCTGTTCTCAAAGTCTCTGTTCACACAGAAGCAGTTTCGCCATGGGATCAACATGATGGTCACAAGCTATATGGGCCACACGTCAACATAGTGTCACTCTCCCTGTTTGACTCAAAGCAGTAGATAGGCACACAAGGCGAGGACAACTTATGGTCACTTTATTTTCCAGGCAGAGTCGGGCCCATTGGCGGGGGAAACCGACCCGCCATTCGGCACTGTAATTGTGTGGTAGAAGCTGGTTTTCGCGCCAAGCTGCCTCCCGCTCTAAGTGGGAGGCCTGACTCGCGCAGTGAATGAGGGGTTAGATATTTTGTTCATTTGTTGCACTTGCCAATTAATGTACTTTTATATTGATGTTTCCTATGTGTATTGATGTTTCCTGTGCATATTGATGTTTCTTGTGTTTTTTGTTGTTTCCTGTGTTATTATAAAATGTGTAACTTGTGTAATATGTTTATGGTGCCGCCATTCTCTTAAGCTGTTAAGCAGATTATTGCATAACAGAAATGAAGTCCCAATAACAAAACAAGAGGCCAATGGGTACATGGAGGAAATTGGCTATCCTTGACAACATTTCTCGGATCAGAATAATTATCATCATCATCATCATCATCGTAATCATGAAAGTCAATCTCGTAATTATCTGCATATAAAAGTTGTCTTTATCATCAATCATCATCATTATAATTTTCTCCTCAATTACCATGTTCATCATCATCATTATCACCATAAACAAAATCTGCATCATATTCATTGTCATCATAATACTATCGTCATTGTCATAATAATGATCGTAATCACCATCATCCTAGCCATCATTATCACACACGTTATTGTTGCAACCACGCCCATGATCACCATCATGATGAACACCGTCATCGTCTTCTCAAATCCATTATCATCAGTGCCAAACGCAGTAAATATGAGTTATACTCAACATTATCATACCTAATAGCTCCAAGTTATGATGTAACATTGGTTTTATCCTTTGACTGCACCGACTGTACTTCTTGACCTATAAGGATGTCGCGACACAGTGGTAGCGCGTTTGCCGTCGATGAGACAGGCCGCCGTCAAATCCCATCCAGATCTTTTTTATTGCTTAGAATTTTCCGGCCATCACCTTCCTTTGAACCTAGTTTATGAGAAATCTTCTACGTAATTACAACTTCGTGTTTTTAGTTTTACGTTCATGAAATAGATTGGGCTTCCCTCGATTTAAAAACATCACGCAGTACACCCGAAACAACAGAGATACTGCGCTTTAACTTCCGATCTTTATTTCGATATAATTCAATAACGTTCAGAACCGAAAGAGATATCCATAAAATTTCACCTTTCGGCTGACATTATCTATGAAAACGATTGATATAACTTTTATGACTATCAAACGTATATTTTCGGTATTATAAGGGATCGATTTTTTTATTAAATTTGTCAACGATAATATGATTGATAAAACCCGTCGCGCCTGATAAAACGACGCACATTTAAAAACAAAATGACAGTTATTGGCTTATCAATTACAAACTTGAAGAATGTTACAGATTTTGGCTACCATATTTTTCGGCATAAAAGTTTTTATAAAATGGAATTACTTCTAAACAGGAACACTTGTTTGCGACTAATCAGACAGCATAATATGCACTTCACAAACATGACAGCTTATGAAGTATTCACAAACACTGCTGCTTATGACCAATCCAAGCCAAATTGAACAGAACATAGGGATACAATAGTAAGTTTATGTATCCACATCAGACTCTGTCTACCCAATACACATCCTGTGCACCCAAATTCTACATGTGACTGTGGTGTCACAGCCCACCCATCTGCCATAGCAAATAGTATCTTTTTTTACAGACTGCATTGCAAATGGCACATTGATATTTGTGCTCGCCAGTCTGTATTTAATCTCCGCCACTGTTGACATGACTCATAAGAGAGATAAGCTTCCTGCGGTAATATTCGAATTTCATGTGGAAACAGCAAACAGCTTAATTACAGCATAATTGACCAGGTTGAATTAATTACTAACGAAGAGATCACCAAGGTGTATGTTCGATACGAGGCTCCATTGGTTTCTAGCATGATGCGCACTCTTGCTCAGACAGTTTTACAGCTGTACTCAGGTGTAGCTGGTATGCTTCTTCCTATCCCACTAAAAAACAGCCAAGACTAGATGGCTACCCCAAGGTCGACCCGCTTGATGGGCGCGCTCTAAGCACTGCCACGTATGAGCTATATCGTTGCTATGGCATGTACTTAGCTCTTCTAACCGCGGCTTTCTCAACATCTAAGCACTGTCATTATGTAGAAACAAGTATAGTAAACAAATGTATCAGACATTGTCTGCCACTTAAATAGCTTCAAGGTTATCCCACTTTATTCTGTGTTCGGATTACACAGTTTGTAATTTTTTGAAAAAAATGTAATGCTATCGTAACCGTAAGGGACGTTATCGACATCCATTATTATTTAAAAATCGGACCATTATCGATTGACACATTCGGGATTCACAATTTTCACTTTCTCAATGACTTTGGACTAAATTTGAGGTCAAGATCAAAACAAAACCTTTCGATTCTGAGCATCAGAGTTCTTCTCTTTCAAAAAAAATATTACGACCTCTATTGCGGATCAAAAAAATATTTTACAAACCAACACACAAGCCCACAAAAATACAAACCGGACTGCTCACGTTCTGAATTGCAAAACAGACAAATTTAGCAAACATTGATTCAGAAGTTAACCAACGTTAAACAAATTAGCAAATGGGTACATGGGGTAACCTGGCGAACAGCCATTACATGATGAAAATTATTCGCCCTACTTAAAGAAAAGCTTTTTTTGTTATTGAATATGACGCGGCGCGCCATACTTAAAAGTGTGCAGATGAAGCGACCAGAGAACAGCAACAACGTTTGTGCTTCCGGGAATGCTGTTGTTAACACACCAGTGATAACCTAGCCGAAGTGACACCTGTTCTACTTTAAGCTTACTCTGTGCAAAAACTTTCGGTAATTTATAACGCAAAAGAATAAGTTATATATTGAACGGGCTTCTTTAGAGTGAAATTGAATCTGCGATATAATCATTAGCGACCGAGCAACGACACATTTACTTCAGATTTAAGTTTTATTTAATCATTACCGGAAGTGACCAAATCGATTTTAATCATAAAATAAGGATTAGATTTGCGCTGTTCATGACAACAACTGGCGCAATTCTTGTGACTATTAGACTGGTTTTTTACTATTTCATTAGCAATCGAAAATTTGACGAAAATGTGAAAGTTGTTTTTCAAACTCAGGGCGCGTTGAAAACGACGAATATGTTGATAGCATTTGTCAATTATCAAAGTTTGGTAATTGAATCAGCTTTCAGAAAATGTTATTTTGTGTACAATCGGACTTTATTTAGTGAATTGATTGCTACCGTAGTTATATGCATCATGAGCATAGAGAATCCCCAAGGACACCATTGTCAACTGTTGCCTTCTCTGGTACACCAAACTCACTATACCCCGCAATAATATGGATTGTCATAGGAGTCATACCCATGGTCTGAGGAAGAGGGGCGTGTATCTTTGCAAGCAAGGGCCACACCGAGTAATGAACGTGAAAGGTGAAGATAGCTCTGCAAAGTTTACTTGATTCTGCCTATACTTCATCGGCGTTGAGGCCTATCCGTGAACGATCTTCTCCGAATTTACTGGTGGCATCTTGTAAGAACTGAACACCTCCCGAAAATTTCCTGTATACTGACCGCAGCTATGAACGACTTGAATGCTTTGTCTTTTCAAGCCCTTCTGCCCTCACACTGGCCGTATATACGCGGCCTGCTTTAGATGTGACGATTCAGTTGAATTAATAGGGCCACATAGTTAACTATGTATCAGACACTGGCAAATGATCAAGCAGCTGGGCCGTGTCCTTCAACATTACACTGACAACACTGCAGGTGATCAATCACGTATATTGTTGGCTGGTACAACACTAAATCAACAGTGAGCATTACATGGTCAATGATTGCAGTTATAAGTCTTGGTTTTGAGGCTGATGCTTTAGACAAGGTTATCATCCTCATGATACTTTGTGCATTTGCGCAATGTCCTCCTCCAGTAACTTACAGACGTGACCGACCTCTAAACTTAATAAAGGAAGGCGAATTGACATCAATGACTTCCATGTCAAAGACCTATGTATCCACTGGTGACTCACAAAGAAATGCTAATGCTGGTGGTACTATGACTGGTGACCCTGACATGCGGGGAATTAAAGCCTCTGGCCTTGGAGACCTAATATCCTCAAAAGATTCTGTTAATAAAAAGTATGCTGATATCTGACACATAGAGCACCACGAGGACATAAGGAAATATATCGACACACGGAAGAAGTTTATTACGGCTTAACATTATCCTGTAGTTTCCATTAGCGGGATTTAGATTTTGGTTACCCTAAATCAAAAGAAAGACACGTCGGGCCCGACCCCCAAACGGGTCGGACTTCGCCAATATAGTTTGTAGGTCAACTAGCATGTCCATAGGCCAAAGTGTCTAACCGTCTGCAGCTGTCGACCTCTTTAAATCAAACGGAGAGAGTGACACCTTGTTGACGTGGCTACAGCGCACCGCAAAGAAGTGTCAACGATGCGCCCTTTGCTCTTCACAGACATCACAGTTTCCTCTAGGCGTTCCACTCGCTCCATAAGATCATAGTGTTACGATCCTGTTTTGATTTGTTAATGTGATTTTGTATTTTAACTGGTTCGAAGTAATTTATTTATTTATTTATGACGAAGATGGCTGCCGGTAGGAAAGTTATTTTATGACGAGATTGGTGGGCAGTATTAAGCGTGATGCTGTTGCTATATGTAGGTCTATTTATATCTGCACAGCATGCTTGTTGCTAACTCATCTTGTTTACCAAGGTTTCTTGATTACTAAGGGGTAATGGCTTTCCATTTTTGTCCGGCCTTTGTGGTGTGAGTGTTGTGTGCTAGCATCTCAACCCTCTATCCCAACCAACTGGCTATGCTACATCTGCCATACAATCGCCTTCGCCCCCTCACGCCAACACTGTAGGATGCATACCATCGGAATGTGTTGGATGGTGAGGTAGCTCTGGTATGGTTGATTATTCATTTTCTTATATGGAGACGGTAAAGCTAATTCTAGGGTATATAAGCACCACAAAAACCCGCACCCTAACAGAAGTCAGAAGGAAGACAGCCAGACTCAAAAAAAGACTGACTAACGTCGACTCCATGAGTGGCTTCAAAAGAGACTCACTCACTTCTATCTTGTTTTCTGCTTGTGAATTGAACTAGAAACAAGCCAACTTTGGTTCCTTCATTTACCTGTGCACCTACGAACCGTGAAGTAAAACAGAACGCGAAATAGAAAAACAAAAAAATAATATCTAAGCCTTACCCCAAGGCACGATACATTGTTTCTAAACTTCAGAGTGATCATAATATTCTTCTGGTCCTCCATATCACCCACGACAACTTTCAGCTCATTCTCCAGCTCTATTATGTCGTCTTTAATCTATCTCTAACCTTAACTCTTTTACACAACCTTGAAATTCAAATGATGCGCTCTTTGGTGTTCATTTCTATACCTTATGCCCTCGTTTATTCAATATGTTGGTATATACAGAGCGTAAATGCCGCGCAATTAAAAATATTCTGTGTATTGAGCAGCCATGATACGGTGGAGCCAATGATATCTGGAAGGGCAGATACTGCCTCTCCGACTAGGCCCTTCAAGGCGTTTGCCAAGGAGTAAAGCTGTTTTTTTAATCCAGTCCTCACACCGGGTACGCGACTTGGTGTCCGTGTTGGTGCTGGCGTGCCCCTCCATCAGTCAACGCAAGTACCATTCACTCGAAATTTCATTGCTCGACTATCACCCCTCCCTTCCCCATCTAGCCTTGTCATTTTAGCTTCCCGCTGTTATATCTCCCCATCTAGCTCAGTTAAATTAGCTAGGTTGTTGACCAGCTCACCACCCCCCCCCCCCTGGGTCTGCATAGCCTTGCTAAGCCCTATACGCTCTCTGTTTGTAAGACGATCTGTAAGTTTACCCATGTCTTCTACAGCATTACGAACGCCCTCTATGAAGCTTGTTGCTACTGTGCCACGTGTTACAGTCATGGCTTCGAGGCTCTTCATTTTTAAATTCTCTGCGGCTACAGCAGCTGCTTGGTCGACGCCTTGGAGGGCTTATGTTGCATTTTGGGATAGTTCAGGGGTCACGCTCACTAAATCCATACCGACGGATACGATAGCCCCTCGAGGTAAAGGGCGTGTGATAGTCTGTAGATTTCTGGCAATGAGGTCATGTCCATCGATGACAGCGATGTGTACTACTGTTATTTGTGGCGGACTGCACAGGAGAGACAGGGCCTCCCTTATCAGAAACGCCACCAAGATACGAGTGGGGGTGGGCGATAGCCGACGCCTATGGCAACAGGTTCTACGTTCCGCTTGACTTTGAACTCCTGGAGGGCCACATGCAATTCTACCAGAGTGCACTTGGTGACAGACTAGAATATATTTAACTAATGGCGTCGATTGTGCTACTTGTTGGAGTTTCCATTGTCAACGCCCTTGTATTCTCTGGGAGCAACTTCTTATTCTCTAAGTTACAAAGCAGCCAAGTGGAAGTGGAATGTTAACGCCATGATATGGCAGCAGAGTAGCTACAATCTGCTCAGGCAGTGTGGGCTAACAGCAAATTGAGCAAGGAAATAAAGTATAGGTTAGTAAATTTTTTGAGGAATCAGCATTGACTAGCAGCTCTTTTGAACCAAGCTTGAGCTCCCTCTTCACAAGGCAGTACTTGATCGACTGTTGGTCTGTTGCCGCAACAGACCAACAGTCGATCGAGTTTTGATTGTAACAACGCCTCACTCGCGGTAGATGCATTACCCTTCTACCCTTCAGTGCTTGTCAGAACAGTCCACTATAATATCAGCGTCAGTGCCAAGATTGCGCTAAAACGCGGTTTTTTAATCGATCGTAGTAACAATCTGGAGAGGTTTATATTAAAATAGAAGTGACACACTGGTTCCATGATATATAAACGTGCCACACATAGCAGGATTTAGGCGTGCTCATTTAGAAACTATGACAGAATTGACATGTTTAGACCTGATCCCCGCAGACTGTGTCTGAAAAGGCGATATATTTTTTAACTCGCAATCATGCCAAGAGATGGTGTAAAAAACGCCGTTTTGCATCGATCGTAATAATAATCTGGAGAGGGTAACATTAAAATAGAAGTGACAAACTGGTTCCATGATATGTCTACTTTCCACATATAGCAGGATTCAGGCATGCTCATTTAGGAACTTTAACAGAATTGACATGATTTGCGCAGCCGTCATATTCTCGCAATCATTCGGTAGACGTTTTAGAATGCTCATAAAATAAAACTGGAGTGCGTTATTAAAAAACGGTATGGACGTGTATCTAGCCAAGTACTTTAATATCGCAGAACGTGTATCCACAATGATTTGGATGACTCAAAGAAAAAGCGTACTTTATTGAATAGTACCGCGGCGTGCCATAGTTGCTGGCGGCCCGCCAGGTGAGCAGAGAGCAGAGGCAACATTTGTTCGAGCGGTAATTCGGCTATTGTAAGCCAATGAGTGAAGAACCAGCAGTGACACCCACAAAGCTTCAAGCTAACTTTGTGAATAAACTGTCGGTTACTGACATGGCCAGTCATATGTTCAAAATTGAATGGGGTTCCTTCGAGTGTAAACCAATGCAGGATGCGACCATTCTCTACGGCCAAACGACGGGATAACTTCAGATTTCAGTCCTTTTTTAACTTCAATTCGTTCGTACCCAAACATGACGTCCGTGACATCCCCAAAAGTTATAATTCGGTTGATGCTGTCCATGATAACATTTGACCCACGTTTTATCACCGTCGAACGCATATTTGGGGTTTTATAAGAGATCGAAGATTTCTTGTAAATTTCAGCTGTTTTCCGAACATTTCCGAATAAATACTTTGAGGGAATGAATGGGTGTTTTAAACTGGTGCTTACTAAAAATGTACTTTATTAACTATAAATGCAATGGAACAGTGATCCCTATTATAATCATTCAGTTTATCTCTACATGAAACCATTCGATCTCAGTGGAGATATTCAGAAATGTTTGATGCTGACAAAACTGTCACACATCGTATAGCACAGGCCGATGTCAGGCGTCGCCCCTTATGGTACGCAATATAGCGGTCTGGTGCATACGAATTTAAAATGCTTTTCTTGAACATCATATGTGGTAGACGATCCTGTAAATAAAGCTTATCGACCAAGACATAGACAGAACTCTTCAGTTGAGGGTGATCATTTAAGGGGACGTAACTCGAATACACTGGAATGTGCTGCAAGCTGTGATATTTCAACATGGGGTAGGTATAAACTGTTAGATATTCTGCTTTAAAAAATATTGATGAGGAAAATATAGGATACACCTCACATTCAATATATGACAACATTAATTAGGTGCACTCTTTAAGTTATCAGTTGTAGCTGGAAGATGTGCTAACAGGGTAATATTAACGAATCTCTCTCATTTATTATCTCATCAGCTTTGTTGACTCTCTTAGATATACTCTAATAGAATACCCTCTGTATGCTATAATCATTAATATGCATTTACTCACAGATGAGTCCTTTGGAATAATATAATCGTGTGGTTGTAGCACCATTGAGCCAATGCATACCCTGGATTCGCTTATGATCAGACTGAACTATTGGGATACACAAATGCATGATAAAATCTCCGCACCCCACCGACCCCCTATATCCTGCTCTGGATTAACCACATAATCTGGTGTATTTGTCTTAAAATTGAACGATGCCCAGATAAAGAGCAAGTGCTTAACATCGAACTACGAAGCAAAAGATATTCGTAAAGGATGTTCAATTACAGCCTACTCCACTTTCACACAAACTCGAAAGAAGCAGATATCTTAAAATAGAGCACCATGATACAGATTAGAGGGAACTGAATATATTTGCTGAAATGCTTTGATGTCAGTCTGATAGCTTCGTTCCTACGATTAAAAGAACCACCTCTTAATCTCAGCCCTGAAATAACCCACACATAACCTGCGCTCCTTGTTAAATGCGTTATTCATTCGGCGTGTTTCAGTTTCATTGTGATTATTGTCACACTCAGTTATTCCATTATAATGTTGTGACGTGTGGTGGGTAACCGGGTACAGTATTACAGGTCATGGGAGTTTTACCTGTAATATGACGCCTCTATTTATTTTTGTGTACTCTATTGTTATCGATTTATGTAGCAATGTTTTGCCAAAAATCCCTGGGATTTATGACCAGAGGCTCGGGCGCCTACCATTTTGACCCCTGTCTTATTGCAGGGGTAGAATGCCGGCTTTTGTTGCAAACATTACAGATCAAAAGCCGAACGAACGATTCGCAATGAATTGAAGCAATGTTTCTGATCGTCACTCGTTTACCATGGATAAAATGGCATTCTATGTCATTTGTAATTTTGTTTGGAGAATGTCAACTTATTTGAGTCATTACTCACACCAAATGCTTCTCATTTTCCAAATCCCTGAATTCAGCTGTCTTATGTCATATTACAGGCGTATCTGAACAAAAAACATGGCATGTAGGGTCGCAAATCGACTTTTAAACGACGTACTTTTACGATTCAACCACAAACACACAAGCGCGATCACATGTGTCGAAGCTCTTAAAAGGTAACAGCATCATACTGCCAGAGTCCACTGTTGCCTGTGGGGAGTTTGCTTTAACAAAAGTAGGATTGTTCTCAAAATTGCTGTGCGGTAAACAGCCTCCTCATATATTCGCAGTATTTCCATGTGTATGTGCTTGTGTAGGCTTCGTCATAATAATCAAATGCTACTTTCCCAATGGAATAACTGTCCCACCATCTATGCTTGACCCAGAAATACATAACCTAATCCAAGTCGCCGGAGCCGTGATAACAATAGCTGCAGCCAATCAATCCGAATACCAAATGGGATCAGGTTCATTTGGTGGCACTTGTCCCACAGAACATTGCATAATCGGTCGATGGGGTGAGTAGGAAAATGTCGGCCATTTGCCTCCCATTATGAAACAGCGCAACGCATTAACAAGTATCGCAAAGTATTACGAACATTTGTATACCATGTACAAGTTGGCTTTTCCCATGAGTGATTTTGTAATGGCGTTGCAACTGTTCTGCTGGGACACATAGTTTTTTATGGATGGCTGATTGTTATTCATTCTATTTGTAGTCAATTTTTCGAAATAAAATACACCAGCTTTACGACAAGGTGCTCGACTAGCGGTTACTGCAGTAATAGCACAGTCATAAGTTGCAGTTACACGATCACGGTACTGTGAAGAATGATAGAGTAACATTTATAGTCAAATTGATATATGCGCAATTTATATCTCTGTTTAAATATCTAGTCCTGCTATACCATTTTATTATATCTGCTGGCACTTCATCTAAACGGCAACCTCATTTCCAAGGTTTTTCATACTAAGATATGGAGTACTTGATTGGGCACTTTTATTTAACGTCTATGCATTGCCAAATATACGTCTGGTGCGTCAACTTTAGGTCAGTCAATTTGCTGTCTTGTACTTTGACGGTTCTGCCACAATGGAATGGCCAATCAGGTTCGCTTTACAATAAGGTTTGCTTTTGTTACAATAATTAAATCAATACTTTCCGCAGTTTTATTTACAACCTCCGAGGATGGAATGACTGTCCTACCGTCCATGCTTGTCTCGAGAATACACAGCCCAACGGAAATCTCGGGAACGGTGATGACAATGGCAACTGCAATTCGATTGTAATACCTAACGAGATCAGGATTCATATGCTGGCGCTTGTCCGACATGATATTGGTTAAATGGGCCGATTTATCGGGGGGTTAGCATCTGTGCTATTTCCCGCCCAGGGAAAGAAGCGCGTAATGAAGTATCCCAAAGTATTGTAACGTGTATGCACAATTTAAAAGTTAGCGCTTCCGATTAATTAATTTCTTACGACGTCGCCAACCTTTCTGTTGGGACGCTCGTTACTCGGGATGGATGGGTGTAATCCGTGCCTTTTGAAGTCAATCCTTTGACATAAAACGCAGCAGAAACACAACCTGACAACACGATTACGTGTAGGTAGAGCAACAATAACGCGGCCACTAAATGAAGTCACCCGATGCAGTCATGGGACTGTCAAAATCCGGTGAAGTAACACTTATAATCCAGTTGATAAATGCGTATAGTACAAAATGTTCAATGACCAAATCGTGCTGCACCATTTTCGGATATCTTCTCTCCATAACGGCACCTTCATATTCGAGGCTTGATATCTGTTAATATAGTCTACTTGATTTGGCACCTTTATTTATCATTCTATATAACAAAATATATGTCTGGAAGGCTAGTTATGGATCAGTATAGCTGTTATTTCTCCTACGGAGGCGGGATCGGTATTCTATTCAATTACAGAGGGAAAGAGGCAGCTGGTTTGTGTCAAATGACTGGATCAAATAAAGATAGCGATGCCACTAAGTTGGCAATAACAGATGATAGATCATACCACATCATACTTCAAAGCTTAAAAGCCTATTCTTTATGTTTATTTGATAACACCGAGACTAGTTTGTATGGCATATGAAGTTCAAGATTACTTTGGACTACATGCACAGTGTCATTATATGGCGAATCAACGGAATATAGTCATGACTATTGGTAAACTCTGGTTGTAATTAATATTTGTATAACCAGACAGCCATGGTAGGCGAGGTAGATGGTACGTTTATGCTGATTAATGTATGGTTAACACCATGGACGTTTTGGGCACAAAAACGTTAATGCCATAAAGGTACCCTGCTAATAGTTTACAAGAATCTAATACATTATACCCACATAGCAATAAATACAACTGTATTTTAAAAACGCATAAGCACTTTTTTGTTGGCAAACACATCGAGTTGGTTTGTTGCAAGTTGACTAGAAAATTGTATCAGTGGTAAATAGCTCCATGGGGTCAGGACGATATGGGGCTTTTTTCGTCTTGGTTTTGTCTTGATATCGTTACCATGCGACCAGACCAGAGAACAAAACAGATCTAATCGTGCGTTTATATGCTCACAAGCCACGTTGAAACACACAAGCTGTTTTATAACGTCTAATTAGATACCTATTGAACATTTGTCGTCGAAAGGGTAGACGGACATCAAAGCAACAAAGTAATCCATTGACTCGTGACAGTACGTTACCTGTTCCGTTGAGGGCGATACGTCCCACTTCATTCTTGCAAGGCGCCAAATGCAATGCGATTCGTTAATCCCGGTATGAAAGCTGTCTGATAGGCGATGTATTAATGTGCATGAGACTAGCTAGAGGCGCCAAGTTAACGTCGTTATGCGAACACCATGTAAATACATTCAAGAACAGTGAGTAATGGAGCAGAAGTTATGATAAGATAAAATGACTAATTATTTGGGCTTCATTGTTCTTCCAAGAGTTGGGGTATCAGTTGTTCGTTTTTAAACTGCCAATGCCCAATGATCATCACTGCGTAATTTTGCGCTAGGTAGCCCATATCATATAGATATGGTCATAAATATGTTAAGTTTGATAACAATGGGGAGAAACATCCAATGCTTTTAATTTTAATGCAACTGTAAAGCATCAGAGAAATTAGGATGTTCGATACAAAAACCCTTTTTTATTTAAAATACTTTCCAAGCTTGATTCGGTTAATCCTCTCCATATATGCATAGATATCGTCCATCACATTCAGCACTGGAAAACTGTACGCATTTGTGCCAACATCAATGTCCCAGAGCGTAGATAGAAGGTTCATAAATTGCTTCAAAGAAATGTACAGAGGAGATAATGATCGATATATTCAGTCACTTGTGCTCCTGGAATTTTATTGCCTTAATGTTATAACAAATCATCTGTAACCGAATCACCGATATTGTCGCTGGCCTGTAAGCAGAAAGAAGGTCGCGGTCTGAATCAACCTGACTGTGAAAATCGAGTAATTTCGGGGCCTATAAGAAACCCGCATAAAGGTCGGGGCGCGTAATGAAAACCCAACATATTGCCCTTCATGAAATACGATTATGCCGGAGACATTTATATTCGTAACTATACTCTCCGCGTTCTTTTCAAACCAGTAGTGGATGCCGACACAAATCCCATCAAAAGTGAATGTCTTTGCAATATCAGAGTAAGAATACGCTTTCCGTACAACCTGTGCTCAACATTATTTCACGAACACATATTCCACACTCTGTCAATGAATAAACGCATGACCAATACATTTACTCTGCCTGTACTATTATTGCTTAGATGTTGCATAAAACATACCAGTCTCATTTATATGTTTCAATATGTTTATATGACTTACTATCAATCTGCTATAAACGCCTGTCCATTGACTCAGACGTATCTCGGTTCGTCTCTCCCACCCACATAGGCTCTGGTGATCGACTGTATGCTGCAGGTACACTTGTTGAGCATATAATAGTCAGAGCAATTCAGATGAAGTGGTGTTGGTTGACTGAACGTAAATAAAATGTTTTGTATGTCCTGGTTAGATACATAGGAAGTATGTTGAAGCGTGGTATATGGGTAAAACACTATCGTCAGCTACAATTGACTGCCACATGTTCTTTATTGTGGAAATATCATCGCTAATATTGCCGACCTGGTGTCAGTGCGAGTTAATTGTCAAATCACTGACTTGTCGGACCCTAGTAGATCAGCGATGAGTTTATGGTTGACGGCGGGTGTATTACTCCCCTGACACGTTAGTTAGCGCCACTGTCGTCCATCATCGCAACGGGGTAATACGTCCTCTGCCTACAGGCGCTTGTCAATCTAGCGAAGGTACGAATCACCATTCCAGGTGAGATAAACGAATAGGAGACTGTAGTTTGTGACTTGCCTTGCATCACCACCGAATGTTGTCAAATGTGATTCACCGGAATAAGATGGTCCGTTGGTGTAATAAAAATGCAGATATCATCTACTGTTCATGATGTGTATTGCAGCGACCTGTTCCGTATAATACAGTCAAGTCATACACACCAGCTTCTTATATGTTCGTGGTTTGTTTGGCCAGATCTTATATCAATTATGTCGCATAGCGGTAAGGCTAATCAGTATCAAGGGGAGGTTGGCATGTCCCATGAGATAAAAAGGGAGCATGCGGTTAGCATAGGGGTTCTCAAATATGATATATTGTGACCAATATCGATGAAGATGCTCTCCGAGATAGGAGTCACTGGACTGGAACATGGATCGCTATTACATATGCTGCAGGGCTCAAATTGTTGATTTAGGTAACTCACGATCCAGAAATAGTCTGCATACGACCGGGTATGCTAATGACTAGGTGCTAGGATCTATGCTCCCCCTGTGTTATATACGGACTCTTGTTGGTGTAATTGGTCGGCATATGATGATACGCCACGGATAGGCTGTTGACCTTCAGATTAATGTTCACTTTAAACTGCCCTATATCTCTACCATTGGCTCTAGACTCCATGACGCCATCAATTGCATTTTGTAATTGTGCTATGGATGATGGAAAATTAACTATTGATCAACCATGTCCAAACCAAATGGTTATAGATTTGACTATATAACTATATTCAACATTTATACACACGTACGTATACGCATATATTTATACATATATATGTATACATATACCCAATAAACATATATATGTATACATATAAATATATACATGTATATTTATACATACATAAAAATATATATATATATACATATTTATATATCAATGGTCAAAAACATACACATGAAGTAATAACCCACGCCTTCATAGAACAAAATTGTACTGCTTGCTTTAAGGTTCGGCACATATAGCAACGCATAGTTTTCCCATCCAGAGTACTTTGCAAAGGCGCTATGAGCGGTGTGTGCCGAGACGCCCATTTATGAGTATATGGCGTTATAAAATCTGATATATAACATCTGCTGAGATTTCACTCGGTGTGT
The DNA here is from genome assembly GCA_034190875.2 of Urechis unicinctus. Lineage (NCBI taxonomy): Eukaryota > Metazoa > Annelida > Polychaeta > Xenopneusta > Urechidae > Urechis > Urechis unicinctus. The sequence continues at coordinate 3,037,025 of CM067343.1, read as the reverse complement.
CCACACAAAGTCCAATTGCAATGATTACCCCATAAGACCACACAAGGTACAAAATTTGCGTTTTGCAACGTAAAGGACTTTCCAGTAAATAACATTGCTCCTATCAATGGGTGAATTAGTGCTATACTTAACTCACACAGCGACAATAAAGGCGCGTAGAATATTTACGAGCGTGCCAATAAACCATTGAATAACTGTGTTAAAGCTTAGTGTAATGTCCACGCAGAAAGTTATGCGTCTTATACACCTTTATGAGCCTTAAAAAAATTATCGTTGGAGAATTATTGTATACAATAAGAGCATTAAGCAAAATACGCTTATTTTCACTGCAGTCTCTTAACGAACCGCTGGTCCACGAAACGGTACGACACACGAAAACCAACCCAGCTATCCCTTTATCCTGAATAGAGGCGATACATATTTTGCTCTGTAGTTACAATGCTTTCTGCTCGGTTGGCTTTTATCTAGCTGTGTCTGCAAAGGTACTGCAATGGATTAGTCCAGGGGGTTGAGACTAATTAAACCCGACATACCAGGGCTGATTGGCTGCGTCTTTGTCTTCATTAAAGTACCACTGCATTACGGCTCCTGTTACTGTTCTCGTGTAACTATCGGCATCATAGAGGTACATTGTAGCAGAGGTATCGGATGGTCGTTGTATGGAGTGAAAAAAGCAGCCGCCCAGGTAACATTCGACTATGGCACAAAGGCTGCAGACACGATGTATGTTTCCACCACAAGCTGGCTCGCTGACTCCGTCGGAAATAGATTTACAGCCGTTAACATTAGTACCAGGGCAGCGGCTGCTGGGTTATATCACTTGATATTCATAACAGAAGGCAAAATGGTCGCTTCTGGAAGAATGATGCATAGGTTATTCTATTCTATCACTTTAATGCTGTACACCTTGTACCGTAATGATTCTTGGAATTAGATCATTGTTTTGTCTGCTTTTGGCGTGTCCACGAATCATACATATACACTAGCGTTGTTAAGGAAATTCACACAACTTGAATTCAGTTTGCTTAGAGATATGTAAAACCCAAGGCATGCATGCATCCTTACAAAGTATTCGAAGACGGCTTTGGCAAGTAATCCAATCCAGTCATTCATTAAATATAAAGCCTCGAAAAAAGGTTCTCGTGGTGGTTATCACAGCCATTCATAAACCTCAGTGCATCTGAATGCAAAGAACATTACATGACGTCTTAAAATTATCAATATGTAAAAATACTCGTCATATCGCCAAAGGAAAGCGGTCGTTGGAAATGGTAATAGACGTATCAATGGTTATGGTAATAGGCGTATTGATAGCAATGGTAATATACGTATTGGTGGTGATAGTAATATACGCATTGATGGTAACAGTATTCGACGTACTGATTGTCATGGTAATAGACGTATTGATGGTTATGGTAATAGACGTATTGATCGTTATGGTATAAGACGTGTTGTTTGTGAATACCCATTCCGCGAAGTGACTCTCATTAAAGCACGATTAGTGATGCTTAACTGAGGCAGGCATGATGTTAACGAAGCCTACCAAGGTTGCTTCGGGCTGTGGTGAGCACGGGGAAGGGTAAATGTATTAACTTTGGCGGTATATATATATATATATATATAGATATAGATATATAGATAGAGATATATATATATAGAGAGATATATATAGATATAGAGAGAGAGAGAGAGAGAGAGATATACAGACAGAGAGAAAAGAGAGAGAGAGAGGGATAGAGGAGAGAGAGCTATATATGCATCTATATAGACATATATATATATAGACACAGAGAGAGATAGAGAGATTTCTATCTCTAGAGATCTCTCTCTCTCTCTAGAGAGATAGAGAGATCTCTCTATCTCTCTCTATCTCTCTCTAGAGAGAGATCTCTCTCTCTCTCTCTCTTTCTCTAGATCTCTCTCTGCCTCTCTCTCTACATCTCTCTCTCTCACAGATCTCTCTCTCTATCTCTCTATTCTCTCTATCTCTCTCTCTCTCTCTCTCTCTCTCTCTAGATCTAGAGATCTCTCTCTCTCTCTCTCTAGATCTCTCTCTATCTATCTCTATCTCTCTATCTCTCTCTCTCTATATCTCCTCTCTATCTCTATATATATATATATATCTATATATCTATATATATATAGTCTGTGTGCCAAATCCAGAGGTTGATATACTGTGGTTTTTTTTATATATTCGGCCGTGTTTTATGAATAACGTGATTGTTAAGTCGTCCGTGTATAGCTATAAAGCGGTTCTGCTCTTTGTTGGTTTATGTGTCAAGCAAGAATTTCAACACATCGCTAGCGAGGCTCAGGTAGTATTTGACTTTGAGACCAAGTGAAGGGGGTCGATTAATGCGAAGTTACATTATTACCAATTTATAACAGGAGACATTACTGCGCTGTATCCAACAACTGACTCAATATTGTGCCGATTAATCTGGCTTTGTTCCGATTTATGGGCTCATTATATCCTTCTATATTCATAAACATCACATATCAATGCGCTTTGATCAAACAACACGTTTTATGAAGCTTAGTTTGGTTTATGCTTTTGAAGTTAAGATTAATTTCATTGTCGTTTGCAGAAATGAAAATCGACTTTGAAGACTTTCGGTATATATGAAGACACAGCTGCTTCAGCCAGCTTGTTAACCTTAACTTGTTAACCCCAGACATTGTTGCAACCCGTATACAAGTCCATGATGCTAACAGTTTCCTATTCCACGGACTATAATCAGAAGAATCGCACTTTCATAAACCACAAGCAACGCTATCTGTCTGTCGTGTCAATATTAAACTTCCAACGAGTAGAGGAAGGGGTTCGTCATTAAACCTTATATAGTAGTTTAATATAGCTAAAATATTAGAAATGTGCTCAACGCAGTCTAAAATTGCACGCTAATTTGCATGTATATGTCGGAGGTAAAATGACACTACACATCCGGAATCACTCGAGAGCCTGGATTAATATACACACTCGGCTATGCAGAATGATAATGGTGCAATCGATTGCGTAACATAACATCGTAGGTCTAAGCAAGATGTTATTAAACATGCGATCAAGGCACAATGATTAAACTCACATAATATTTCACTAGTACAACTTGAAAAAGGCAGTGCCCGGTGAACATTATCTCTCACACTGATACATTACGTGGAATGATGGCATGGGTTTCGACAAAAATGTTCAAGTTGTCAAGATATTGCTAGCAGGCCATGCAGGCCCGGCATTAGCTCGCCGGACAGTGTAAGTCTGTATGTAATGATTCAGACCTCTGCAGTTCTCCCTACCTCCAAACTACAATCCATCAGTAACCTTTCTCTGGACAAACAAACTTTGAAATAAGTCGGCCCTCAACTCGGCGTTGTGTTCTTTATTCCTCTGAACCCATCCAAGAAGGCGCACAACATGGGCGTTGACAGGCTGAAGGAGGGAAAGAGAGCTACCGAGGCAGAGGGTGAGAGACAGAGGGAGAGAGAGAGGTGGGGTGGGGTCGACGTGAAACCTAAGTTGGATTGATATAGGTCACGTGATAAAGAAAATCACCAGGTTCTATCCTTTGTACGAAATGCTGAGTGAATTTGAGATTTAGTCCCTAGAAATATCAATTCCTCGGGTAACAGCGGGTTCAGATTAAATGACAGCAATCGAACTAAACAGCAGATCCGTGACGCATAGCTTGGTGTACATTACGTAGGGATATTCTATGCTTAAACGAGCGTTATTTAGGAAGCGTTGTTTGAAGATTGGCTGCATGTAATGAGCTAGGCTGCTTCTGCTACCTAGGTGACATGGGCAACTTTAGTGCTATCCTTATTTAAACATCAAGCAGTTTGAGGAGATTATGTTCGAGTGTTTACATAATGGAATATGATATAATGATTATCGTAATCAAAAAGTATTTCATTAAGTTAGGGAACCAAATGGCAAGCTTGTCGCTTTAAACAATACTTAAGAATAAAACATTATACCAATTTAAAATAGACGGCGCAATGAACAATTAACTTTCAGAATGAAATGAAATAGGACGAGACAACATATTTCCCGATGCTTTAGTTTGCGACTAACTTTAGTCGTATGAAGTTAAAGATGAGGTTATAATTAATAATCGTCTGAAGTTGAGGATAATTAAACAAGCTGTTGGAAATGCTGATGAGGGTCGAAATGCAATCCTCGTTTCAATTTGAAATTCATTATTTGTTTAGTGCTCCATATGTAAATGGAACTCACAGACGCAAGTGTGATAAATGTAGAGCAAAGGAAGTACCGGGCTCTAGTGCCTATACACCACTAATTATTCCTCACCTACAAGTTGTTCACCACAAAGAGATTTTTATTACGGAATTCATCATTCAATTGATATATCATTTAAACCAAAACTTTTAATGTACAAATATGGCGCCAAAATAATTTAATCTTATGGGCAGCTCTTAGAATTTCAAGATGCGCAAAGTTAGCATAACTCCTAAACCAGAACGCTTATTTTGGCCATTAATGCAAATATAACCGACTCACAATTAGCCAATTGGCTATTCAGTTGTGACGAAGAGAGATGAGGTAGTTTGGTCTATAGAGCTTTCATAGAGTTTAACTATATTTGCAGGACTAGGCTTTCTTCGGTGAGTCTATGCCCGATCTCACTGACCGTTTAGCAACAAACCCGTCTCCATTCTACGCCTCATGTCTGTTTTGTTCTAGTTAGATGACTTTTGCGTTATATTTACTTATGATTGGTATCGCAGTAAGCTACACCTTGCTAATTGTTGCATTATCTTCGGGAGAACAAAAGCCAAGGTCAATTTGCATTATGATTAGATCAATGTGCTCATTTTTGGGGAAGTGGGCCTACAACAGAAGGGCTGGATTAGTACGTTCCGATTTCGATGAAACTAATCTCCAGAAGGCAATTCCAGCCCGCACTTTTAACAATAACAAAAGGTCTGTCATAGTAAAAGAAATATCCACATCTCAGTATTAAATGTTTGTAAGAATCAATCTTCATAAAGTGCTAATGGCTTTCTGAAAATGACCTATAGCTATTAAGGCTTAGATGCGTTTTCATTTTCTAACCTTGTTAGTTTTCCGGATCACCAAGTCACTTTACAATACAATGTTTGCTCAATACATCCACGGTTCAACGGAACTACAGGTCCCTCGTCATTTAATTGTGATAAGCCGAATTCCATATAGTGCTCACATTTCTAAGACAGTAAGATAATACCGCGACATAGACTGGTGATGGCAGAGGACCATGTATTACTGGTACTGAAAAACGCCCGGGAGCATCACAGCTATTTAATGGTACATCTGCTTATGGTGTCTTTCCGATTCCATTTTTATTTGATACATATTGCTACCAAGAGGGCAAAATTTGGTGGAAAGTGCAGCAATTGATCAGACGTGACATTACTGTGCGACTATATTCTCTTGCCACCTCTTCTTTCGACCATAGAGACCAGGAACTGCAGTTAATGATCTTAGGTAGGTATTGATCGCACTGTTGGAAACTGAAACATGGTCGTATATCGTTCCATTTACTCGACAGGGCCAGGCTGTCTGGATTAAGCCGAATGAACCAATGTATATATGTAGTTGCTAGCCTGCTGCGCTTAGCCTCGGTAATTAATACGTACACTGGTCAAAACCAGAAAGTCCGATGGAATGCGTCTTGTTCTGAGGTTTGTAATTCCGTAGAATGTCCAAAAATGTGAGCATGAGTACGTGTTGATGCGAATCTGCGTGTCATAACTGAGCTAGCCATATCATTTATCTGTAAGATTCGTTTATGCTCTTTCTGTTTACAATCAATTGTGTATAAGTATATATGTTGTGCGAATAGCTATCATTATATTATAATTATTATTATTCTTTTATCAAAATTGATCGATAGATAATGACAGATACATGAATTATAACTGTTTGTTTCAGTGCCGACTATTACTGTTTCCTACAATAAATGATAGCAGATGCGACGTGTAGTTATGTATGTCCCGATAAAGAGCATTTGCGGAATAAGTTAGTGCACTTGGTTGGTGCTTGCAGTATGACATAATGATGTCTACGGGCGTCTTTATCACAAAGTCAAATGGATATTATCCGTTAAAGGTAAGCCATGTGGATGTCCTATGTGTAGAGAGTTAAATTTTTGGTCTGATTTCATAATTGCTTTATCCAAATCGAAGTTCAATTGTTACATCAGCAATGCCATCTACTAAAGCGACGTTACAGTAACGCGTTACCTTCATTGTTCCGAGTTTCATTCATCTGTTGATCAACAACGTATCTTTTGGGATAAATGCTGAGGAGCAACTTGTGCTAGAGTGATAATGATATGGTACACCCAATTGTATCAGTGTCATCGTTATCAATGTATCAAATGTACGGGGGTTCGGGAATAGTATGCATGAGCCCTTGGGCTTGCTGGCATAAATACCACGAGTATTGCTGATCTTCTCCGACATCCAGTGTATAATGAAAACATTGTCATGATAAAATTTCACTTGTCTTGTTATAAAGTTCAATTTTCTAGTAGGATCGTTGTCAGCAAATACAGCATCGTTCAAAACACCAAGAGTGATCAACGCTTCTCCATAGTGTCATATATTGACAGACAAAAGGAGTGAAGAGCCTCTTGGGTCAACGCAGATGGAGGATCGAGAAAAAGTCAGTCCTTTTGGATCGATGTCGCTAATCAAATACATGCTCTTGTCACGGACAAACACAAGGATTATGCGTTAGCATCACTGCATGACCACAGTGTACATCAGTCGACGCTGGTCGAAAAGTGATATTAGTTTTACCATCGTATACTAATTTCGTTACTGAGTCATGGTTATGTCACTATGGGGTGCTTCGTTCATCGCCTAAAGCACATAAAAGACTGAAATTGTTATTAGGGCAACATAATTATCAAGTGCTAGTGCTATGAGACGAACAATAACAGCAAACACTAGGTTGTTTTCTTTGATATGTTCAAATAAACGAAGCGCTGCTATTGCGTAGCCCGGGCTTTTGTGTCATCCCCAGTTTTTCCATGAGGGTCTATGGAAAACTAACTGGCAAACTAACAGCAAATTGAGCGATATAGTAGTATCTAAGACGTAAACGACTTACACATTAAACCGATGTCAACGATGTTATCGGTTTCTGAGTGGTACCATTGTCCCGTTAATAACCGCCTCCTGCGGTGTCTCTTCTGGCCCTTTAATAATTGTCGACGTATTCTGATCCGTCAGAAGGATAACGGTCATTATTGTAGAATTTATTTACCGTGCCATATTTTATTTGCATTTGAAACACTTACAATAAAACCTTGACGTTGCTTTACGGATTCCACTAGAGACAAAAGCAGAACCACCGAACGAACAACCTACATATATCCAGCAATGATCTTTGATGCTTGATATAAACACCAAAGTGATGAGAAAACATGAGGATGAGACAAATGTACCCTATCATAATGTTATGCGTTGTCATAATGATCAGTGCGTTTCCTTTGTGGTATGCAAGGCAGAAAAGAGCCAATTAATGTTAATTGCATCTGTAGATGTGTGTCTATATTATACTCAGCCATATTAAGGTACACCCCCATCCCCGAGTTAGGATGTTATCTAGGCACATACACAACGCTGCAACGCTGAAACATGTAAAACGAAAATATAATTGACATAAGTAACTAAGGCAACGATAAACTGGGATTCAAGATTGGTATAAGATTTGGGAATTGACATTGATCAATACGTCACGAACACAATGATTAGATGTACACTAGCTGACACAAAGTCAAATATTCATATAAGGGTTTACTGACAGGATTATGATACACACACTCGACTTTTACACAAGCAATTAGCCTGACCACCGCCAGAAAATATAATTTACGATGTTAAGCGTTCAATTTGTTTTGTTTAGCATTATAAGTCTGTAAGGTGATTGCTTTTATTATTCAAAGACGGGGCATAATATTATTTGCTGCGGAAGACATTGCAAAGCCTCCATGGCGCCTGGATTGCAGGACTTCGACGGGCATTTATTTACTTATTCGGTTTGCAAGATGGGCAAAATTGGCATAATCTGATAACAGCTGCCAAACTTTGTCGAATATTTGGCCGATTCATACCAACACAAAAGGCTAGAAATTGGGAGATTATTAATCCTATTGATAAATAAGAACGAAAGTTTATTTTAGCACTCACTGTTTGCATGTTATTATTCTATACTTGTTTCGACCAAACTTTGTTAATTGAGTAGATACTCGATTTGATTGGTTATTTTGCAGCAATCTCTTATATCTTCAATGCGAAATTAGGCCGTTGGATGACTAGTTCTGTATATCATTGTGGTAGTGTGGCTAGCAAAATCGTGCTAAGCGTTTATCGCTCTAAATGCTATTTGGCTACATAATCAGGCTTCTTAACATAGAGTAATCGATGCACATTTAGGTCATTACAACATGTGATGTCATTTAGCCAATACCTACAGTTTCAGCGAAAGTACTGATCTGTCACCCATGAACCGGATTATATGCAGCCTTTGCGCACTGACAAACTGTGATGTGGAAACGCTAATTGCCACTTAAGTAAAAAAGTGGAAACTGGATTGACGATGGCATAGGACGATACATGCATTATACGCCACAGATAGCTGTACTGTCTGGACCTATTTCATGAAGCTTCCTCCCTGAGGTATCATTCAATTCTACTTCTGGTTTAGACGGGGTGTAAAGGTGCCCACTAAGTTCTCTTGAGAAATCTGTTTTCGCCATTTGTAACCGAGAACTGCCCCGTAAGTTGCTATTTATCGATAAATGTGGAACCAAAGCATAATAAGCTGACAGTAATTAATATTACCTTTCATCAATATTTATATTTATTTTACGGCATGTAACATTTTGAAAGCATTACTCAATATGCAAAAGAATTTGATGACTACTAAGCAACACCAAAAGATATGACAAGGTCGTCATATTTCGATGTTTGAATGGCTGGCGATAATACCTTTAAGTGACTCAGTCTTGTCGGCTCTAAATATTTTCTATTGAATGACTTTATATTTTTCGATTGTCTCGTTATTTGCTTTGCAATTTCTATAGAGCAAATCTTATTATTCAGAGAGGATAATATTAATGTTTTTGTTTCCAAAGCAAAAACAAGATACCTACTTATATGGAGGCAATGACGCTGTAGTTTAATAGTGCATCTGAACTTGCTCCAGTCGCGTTGGAAGATGGGTCGCTTACGTCAGCAACAATATTCCGTGGTAGCGTTCAAATTATAATCAACACTTATAAGAACACCACGCCTCCACTCATTAGTCTACAAGCTACCTCCCACGTTTTTAACTTTGCCATACTATTTCCGTGAAACAGGCTTAATCAGATTACATACAGAGAATGCTTCACTCTAACACAATTGGCCATTCTGTGCATCAAACACATGATAAGCTATGATAGTTTAGCATGTATGGACAACATTCCCCTATACCAGGAATAACTAACATGATTTATAAAGGAGGTGTTCCACGTGAGCAACATTTCGTTCACGAATTCACCAAGTTCATACGTTTGATTCTATTGCTCTCTAAACATTAATAGTATTTTTGTAAAACTCCTAATGCAATGTCGAAATCTGCCCATTAACATTGCTATATAAATGCGTAGTGAAATGAATTGGTTCTGATATTGAAATGTGTGGTGGGTTTTAATGTGCAATTTCCCATTGTCAAACCAATCGACACAGCGGAAACAATTACTCCTTCCACACCTTATGCCCATTGGAGAGCGAGATTTAGTCAAATAACGGTGCATTGACGTCACACGGCAGGAGCATCCGAATTTAGCAAAATAATATTGATTATCGGAAGCCGGTCTATTGAGATCATTTGCCAGAGCATTTATCAGGAGGTATGCATAATAACACAAGTGTGGGCCTATTATTTACCGTTGTTGGTCCGATGCATTTAACGAAGAGGCATTTATTCTTGACAGTGGACAAGTAGACAATACAGGGAATATTAAGAGTCAAATTCCCTCTGCGTGCGATGCCAGGGTGGTGTTCATCTGTGGTAATGCAAACGTTGGCTCTCGTCATATTATTTTCTCCTGAGCTACTTAACTCAAAACATCACTGCAGCAGTCTATTACCGACAACTCTTGTACCTTTTGCTGACTCAACAAGGGATCTAGGAATCAACAAATAGTCAAACAAGTCCACGGCACAATTATCATCTCAACAACTGCCCATTATTCGCAGTGCTACTCAGCTAATTAAATAGAATAATCTTTAAGCCTTCACATAATTTTATTTGAATGGATATTGGATGCTGTATTGTCGCACGGTAAATGATGAATTGCCTAAAAATATGCTTGGTTTGTCTGATTTCACTGAGCAACGGTTAATAACTAAAGTCAGGGCAACGCATAGCAGTTGCGCCACATCTTCTTGCTGCTTACATAACAACTACCAATAAGCTTTAGAAGCTGGTATTCGATGGACTTGGTGTGAGTCCACTTAACTGGTGCACTCAGTATGGTCTCTGCTACGTGGAGCGTGAACTGATTTTCTTGTTGCCATATCCAATATCGATAGAAAACTGTTACATCACCAACACTATCTATCACAACGTCATTACGAGAACAGATTACCTTCATTGACCTGTTTCTTCAGTTTAATTCATCTTTAGATCAGCAACATTTTGTTTTCGCTTACGGTAAATCTTACCTCTCCCACCCAAAAAATCCCAAAACAATAATAACTAGGATGCTATCTATGTAAGCTGAGACATGCGAACTCAAGCAAAATAAATATTATTCACACAATTGACTTAGACTTGGGTCAACTGTTATTCACGATTGGTATACCATTATGGACTAGCAACTAAACAATTTAAATGAAAAGATCACATGCGTATTAGCTGACACAAAGTCAAATATTGCTATTCGCATTTGCGTTAATTAACATACTAGAGCAATAAAGATTATGTCATCCTGTTCACCATTAGCCGTCATCTACGAATTGTGTTAATGTCTACGATGTAGATTTGTGGCACAATTATCATCCCAATGTGTAAATAAATGGCCATTATCCGCCGCACAATTGAAGGAAACACAACATAGCGACCAGCACTGGAGAAACGCAACGTTTTGTATGTTCATAATCTATATTTCTGTGGTTTTGTGTCTGGCTCTATGGCGCAAAGATTAGCTGACAGACTTTTATTGAATTATTGTGTTTGCACAATGCGCCAAGTCGGTATAATTGGATAGTAGCTCTTTAACTTCTCCCTTTCATGCGATATCTGATTTATAGATCACTACAAAATATTGTTGCTAATTGCACCATCGTCCAACACAACAAATCATCGAACCTACCGACAGTGGCCTATCACATCACTGTTTTACAAATGAGTCGGTGTCAGGGACAATTTGCGTTATGAAAGATTGTCATTTCCATCGGTCTGCAGAATGGCCTCAGTTTTAGGAGCTGTAACTTCTGGGTGACTAGTCCAATGAGTTGGATTAATGCGTTAATTGGATCTCCGTCCATATGAATACCTACTACTACTTAAAAATTCCAATAGATCTCGACTCTAATATAATGGGAACCATTATTCCAATGAAATTAACTGTGCACACTTTCAACAAGGACCATTACGGTTGAACGAGTGGTTCGTTTCGGAGTCATCGCTTACAAACTGTATGGCTTAAACAAAGTACACATCTATCAGACCCTGTTCTTGTCTCTGTAGCATCTGGCATGTAGACACAGATTTCGTAGAACAGTTATTCCTAAGACGTGAATGACGTGTTCTTAGGCTATTGAGACGCCCGTGGGTTAAATGCGTAATATGAATGATGCGTCGATATAAGTTATTTCCTATCTATTAAAGTTATTTATAACGCGACGAACATTGTAGCGGACCTATAATGATCCCTGGATAACACTGGTGTTATTTAGCTAGTTAAACGACAATAATCGTTAATAGTGCAATTGAAATAAAATGTTGGCCAAATGTTGAATAGAGTATGGATAGAGAATGTTGTCTCAGGGCAGCTACAACTCACAGCGAGTAACATCTAGTCACGTTAGAATCTGTGACGCTATCAATAACACATGTGAAGAAATACTGGCATCAAAGGACAAGGTTGGTCTGTAGATCGAACCGATTACGGCGGACAAGCGCGTTAAAATGAACCAGAGTGAATAGGCGATTCAATGTATTTTTTTGCGGCAGCAACGGTCTGATGTTTGATATCAACTCCACTTTGATGTGTCCTTCACTCGTTTTATTATGGAATTATTCCTCTTTGAGATCGACCCTTTGACGTAAGTTAAAAGCACAAGGCGTCTATTACGACCAAGAATGCGTCGCAAGTGTTAAATAGTCTCTGGCTGTGAATTTATGTTGAGGTAAACGCTGTGCAATGTAATCTGAATGCTCGTATATCACAGCTTCAAACCATTGCGAAAGCCGCAAAACCAAGGTAAAGTTCAGAGAAATAAGGATAGCTATACATCGTTAGCGAACTCCAACAATTGTACTTTTCGCACGCCTAAAGCTGAGATTCCATATACGCGTAATGCATAATGCGTCATCCGTCATCCGAATCCGACAAAATTCGATAGGCAAAAGCACGGCGGTGATTCCATATGTCCGTCTACGAATACGACAACGCATGGGGCTGCGTATCCGACAAAACGAATCTCTCCATGTAGCGATTGGCACGACTGAGAATGCAGAAACGGATAGGGGAATCCAAATTGTGACGTCATGGAACGTGCTTTCCCGAACGAAAGCAGGTTAGAAGGTCCACAAGTCTAAAAATGCCGAAGCGTTCCGTGAGTGACAAAACACGTTAAGAGTTTATTGAATTGGCTCGCCAACACCCAGCGTTATGCAAATGGTTGCCTAGTCAGCCTGAAGTATTCTCTGAACTTCTCTCCATCAGTGTGCACGTGTTACTCGCTGACTAAATTAGGATACGCTCCTTGCTGAAGCCGTTTACGTAATAAGCTAATAAGCCGACGCCCGAGTACCGTCCTATATTTGCTGGTTTGGCCGACACATACACACGTGTATTTTTAGGTCACTAATATGTCATTTTATGGCTTTGTTAGCTAAACCTATTCGTCATTCATTTACCCTTTTTTGATGATATCACTAACAAAGTTCTAAACGATCACGGGGAATTTCGTTAGAACAAAAAACTGTCATGGCTGGAAATCGGCCATACCATTTAGAAGCATGGCAAAATTAGACAGATAGGCATACCTATAACGCGTACAGCGGATTACAAGCTGGAGAAGCATAGGATTGTGTTACATTACTTGCTCCAAATAACTTGTCTGCCATAGACCGATAATGGGATGATGTTACTTCATGGTTAACGTCACGTTACGTCACTGAGTCACTGAACGTCACAGGGACATGCTGTATCGCTACTAGCTAACTGACAACATAGTTGTAGGTTAGCCGGCGCATAATGGATTGTTTTGCATCAATGAAGCATTCCAGTTCGCTTAATATTCAAGTGATAAATGCCGCATAACAAAATATGTTGATCTTGGTGCCAAATCATCGGTTGCCTCATCTTTGCTAGAAAATCGAACGCGTTAAATGATTTCAAGACAAATAGTTGTGTGGAACCGGTTATTCAGGTAGTAAAGCGACCGATCGCCAAGTGATCAGTGACAGTGCCCAACGTCAATGGCATCTGAACGCTCATTTAGTATTAGTTTTTCATAACATGTTCAATAATGGCGCATCAATACATACAATTTAACAATCATTCAAAGTTGAAGAAATGCAGTCATACATTTCTGTTCATTGATTTTGTTTACTAACCATGATCACTAAATCCTCCCATATTTACAAAATGGTGGATTTTCTTTTGTCGAGTTAAGGTCATTCGGGACAGAAGTTTAACCGTGGAAATGGTAAGGCGAGCGATATATGCCTCCAAACATTGACATGCACGTATAACCCTCAATGGATGGAGGAATACTATTGGTAGTTTTGCTATGCAAAGGCCGCTCCAATATTACAACCACATAAAACCACATAGTTAGTTGTTATGCGTGATGTCACAGTAGTGAAATATGCTGGAAATGTAACCCGTGAAGCAGAGTGCAGAACAAAGTGCATTCTGAATAATTAATGTGTCCTGAGATGTACCCTTTTAAACCCATTTAGACAAAGCCGCAGCGATGCACAATATTCCATTGGTACACGCTTCACGCACTGCAACCAACAACCACAGTCAGTAATAATGGCTAGAAAACACTGTGACTTCATACATTATCATGATATTTGCATGAAGGTTCTTATGACGTTACGTTTATGCAAATAACGGAACCCACTCAAAACGAGAGAATGGGGTGGAGTGGGGGTGGGGGTAGAGCGAGAGAACCTAGGCCGAGAGAGAGGGCGGTCAAGAGAGACCTACGAAGGTTCGATACAAATCGTCATATCGTGTATGCGCAATATTCAGAAATGATAAGAGTGCTTCTCTAGCACATTGTAACACTTCTTGCAACAGAGAGTTCACATGAGATGAACGCAAATGAACAAATGTGATTTTCCATGAAGCACAATATGGTTTGTGTTACTAAAGGCAGAATATCCTTTGTTGGTAAGACTGCTTTCATGGGGAGCGTCTTTGAAGATGCGCTGCACGTAACGTATACAGCTTGATTTAGATGACCTTGGCAAGTCCAGTAGCAATCGACATGGCCTGTTATCAGTTAAACTTAATAAATGGATAGCATGTCACATAATGGTAAGCATCCAAATGCCCAGGATCCTCAATTATGCAGACAATACTGCTAATCGTGATGTCTCAACTCAGGCTGGTAGTCATAAACAAAAGTAGTACATTGAATGGCATCCTCTATAATAAATTTGCCAAAAGGGGCGGTTGATGCTACCTATCTATCAACATTGATTGACTGAGCTTTTGCTGTGACGATCCTGTTTTGATTTGCTAATGTGATTTTGTATTTTAATTGGTTCGAAGTAATTAATTTATGGAGGGCGTTTTGACAAAGATGGCTGACAGTTAGGACTTAAGCGTGATGCTGTTACTATATGTAGATCTATTTATATCTGCACAGCATGCTTGTTGCTTACTAATCTTGGTCACCAAGGAATGTTATTGGTTACGAAGGAGTAATGACTTTCCATTTTTGTCTGGCCATGCCTAGCATCTCAATCCTCTATCCCAAACAGAACACGCAACGGAAGAATAAATAATAATATCTAAGCATTACCCCAAGGTGCGATATTTGCAACAGTAAAGCATAGTTTATTCTTTATTCTTTTCCTGGGGAGGTAAAATTGTGTCCTCATGTAACGTTTAACAGTCATGGTACAATGTAGTGTCCCAGCATTTCATGTTAATATCTGCTGCAATAAATAGATCGACATAGCTATCGCTGGCACTGTTCTAGCATCATGCATATTGAGGCGACCACGTTCTAGTGGCTACAAGATCTTCAAGGCGTCCGCATCGACGGTCGTCATGATGCGAGTTGGTCTTGGGATGATCTGTTGGCATATTTAACATCCTTCATTGCATGCAAAGTTATTCTTTATTTCGCTTGCTACACCAAGTCTACCAACAATCGTTAATGGTAATGTTAATAATAGGGCAGATTACGATTTGTCGAGCATTGAATATTATGGAATTCCGCAGGTTAATTAATTGGTTAATTAGAAAGGTTGCCAAACATCTGAATTAATAGTTATATTGCATGTTACATAATACTACAAATAAGCAGCGAGGATCAATGAGGCTTTCCAAAAAAAGGACTGATTCCGCAGGTTGATTAATTGGTAAAGCAGAAAGTTTGCAATAGCTCTGAATTAAGAGTTAAATTGCATTTTACGTAATATTACAAACCAGCTGCTATTATCTTCGAAGGGAATGGGAGTAATAATGGGATTGATAATGCTAATTACCTAAGAAGGCGCGTGGGATATATGCTTCCCAAAAACTAGTGACTGTAGCTTTTAGCAGACATGTCGCCTACTGGTGCGTCAATTTAACGAGTCAGTCTGTAATGCATACAGCATGTGAGCTCGGCACTAAATTACCTAGGGACCTAGATGCGTTTAGTGGCCCGTTTATGGATAATTCGTAATTCACACAAATTATTTTTATGACGTTATCGTCTTTTTGGTATATAATGCAGAACCGTGACAAGAACAGGGCTCAATTTATCATGTTATTGATTAAACGTTACAGTTCAATGTTTGATATTCAACAATACATTAATGTCAGGTTCTGTCCAGAACCTCCATAAATCAGTAACCCCGTTCTGGTAGACTGTAGTTGTCTGATGAGGCAGTAAGTATTGCGCCTCTCTCTGAATCTCGGTGCAATATCCACATTGATTATGCCCTTAGCAATATACTTATTGCGTCTTTGATGCGTTTAATTATGCATTTACTCCCGCAAAAATAGACTTAACATCCATATTAAGGGTTCTGAAAGTATTGGACGTTTTACAGTACAAAATTGCGAATAATCTATAATAATGGCATTACCATTTGACCCGCAATACTTCATCGCAAAGTCCCCTCGTGGAGTCATTTAACACATTTGTATCAAACAAGCGAATGCAAACCAATCCGACAATTATGGCATCTCGACTGAAAGGATGGATGCCCGTAGTTTTGGCCAGTCTTCCAATGATTCGTGATAAATTAAGATGAGAAAGTTTGCAGAAAGACAGAAATCCTATATGTATATGGTGATATGTATGCGTCAGCACAGTACAGGGCAGAATGCTATTATCGCTCATATCAGCATATCTCCTTTAACCATAGTCCCGTTATAAGCTGCTCTCCTTAAATTCCTTGCTATTTTATTCAACCCAGGCAAAAAGGCAGCGTGAGCACACACATACAAACACTGACGAATGTAGTACAAACAGCAGTTGCACAGCAGTCATTTGCTGCTTACGATTCAATGAGTGTCTGCAAATATTGGTACTTTATTCACAGATTTGGGAGTCAGCAGTGATCGGCAAATAACATTATTTCTTACGTTTAATGCCATGACTCGGGGGTTAAGATTCCCGCAAAATACCGCTGTTTTCATTCTATGCGGGTGTATCAATGGCAACGTCCAGTTAAGTGTCATGAGAATGCAGCGTTGGCAACGTGGCGCTCATTCCGTGAAGACGTGGTGGTTCAGACAGTATATTAAACCGGCTGCATGGCGCTTACAGGTAATTGTCCACTTGCTGTAGACATTGATCACTTGGTGCTATATTCATCCTTTGCTAAGATAAGCAATGAAAAGTATCTAAGCCCTAGCACCTCATTTTACCTTCTGACTCCTTCCATCTCGAATCGGATAGTCTCTGACATATATATCATCCAACATAGGACTCGCTTTGCGTATAAAGTAATTCAAGGCTAAATACATTGATATAGAGATAGTCACCACAGGAAGCCGCCAACCATAGCACACTAAGCAATAAGACCACTACTACTGAGGCCAGGTTAGAGATCAGTTATTACACGATGCATCACCACGATCGTCCCTATGACCGATTCAATATTCCACGTGTCACAGTCTATCTAACGATTGCATCAATTCGGCCAGTACTTGCATACACAGCTACCATTGAAAGTAAAATTGAGTGAATCAAATGACGTCGTCGACGAACAGTTGTAGATGATTTTCAAGGGAGGTCAGAAAACGACGCCCTTATAAAGATATTTTTTAAATAATCATATTTTGGCATTGAAGAACAGACCTGTATTTAACACAATCTCGCCGTCTGACTTGGACACTGGGCGCTATCTGAGTTGGTAACCTTGTCGGCTCAGCAAATATGACCATTTTACTGCTCAGCAGCCGATATATTTTAACAGTTATCTTATGCTCCCCAACATTCCCCCTGTTATCCCACATAACCTGGACTCTTAGTGTATTTACATGTTGCTACTGGGTGGAAATAGTACACAGATCGCTCTTACCTATCGACGATTCATTATACATCGGATCGTAAGATGCCGATGTTCGGGCAGATAATCTTAACGAATGAACATTGACTATGTATTCCTAGCGCTCACGCAGCGCTCAAAGGAAATGAACTGAAGGAGCCAATACAGGTAAGGATTTATATTCAAGTCTGATATGATTTATCCTTGAATAGTCCGTAGTGCAATTGGCCCAGACACCGCTGAGCAAACATCAATGGTTCCGCCCAGACAACAATATGCAACAAACAGTATATAATATCCTTCCGTGTAATTAACTAACAAACTGTTTGCGTGCATAGACCCGTTAATCATCCCGTTTCCATATACGCAAAAGGTCTATAAAAGTGCACCTTATATATGCCGCAAGCCATAATGCCGTATGTTCCAACACACGCTACGTTTTCCAAGGCTGTGTGCGTTAGATATTGGGTACCTGATTATGTAGGGGAGTATGATTGATTGATTAGGGCTAATATAACGCCATCTTGCGAAAGTACCAAAATGGTTTACCCAAACGGAGTCCTAATAATAGCGCTGATAATTACTCATGAATTACGTACAAATAGGGTGCATCTGACAAATACATGCACCAACATACATGGTTCCATGATCCCAGGGATAACATTTTCGAGCACAATTGTTGTCATAACCACTAGATGACTAGCAATATTATGCGTTAAAACTTGCGTTTCATAACACAGCCATCATATGCAATTCCAGCCATACCGACAAGCGCCTCAAATAAATCATCATCACAATGTCCCGTGTAACACCTGATTGTTGCATGGGGTAGTCAATTTGTCTATTTAAATTGCTTGTTGCATAAAGTAAACGATCATGATGCCGCCTGATCATACCTGCCCCATGGCCGAGCCAATCGGCATGTGCATCAATGACGCTACGACGGTCATCATCAGGGATAATGTAGGCCATGCGGATTTTCCCCGTATTTGTACGATATATTTAACTGACACTGTAATCTAATACCTGGAAGTATTTTGACAAACATTGCATCATGCGACTTTCACGTACTAAGTGGCATGCTCATTTGTAATTATTCGATGAGGGATCTTGAGTGCGGTTGCTCATTTCAATCATCTTTCGTATTTATTGGCATATAATGGTACCTCGGAGAACCATTCATCTTACTTCATCGGACATCAAAAATCCCCATGGCTTTGATGATTACAGAAATTAAGAGTGAGTATGCATCATTTCCATGAACTGTTTTAGCATCATTCTCTCAGCTATGTGATACAGTGCAATGTCTTGCTAAGAAATATGCGTTTCTTTACTCGGTAATGTAATGCATTCCGACCTCTAAACTGGTATATGACGGGGTATATGATAAATATATGCGGTGCGTATTTCGAGATATCAAGATGAATGTTAAATATAATTGTCAGATACTGTCTACTACCTACACATTTCAGAAGCCCTTCTCTGGTAGCATGCGGTTTATCGGAAGTGGCAGTTAGCACTGGGACTATCGTATTCGCTGAGTTATTATTCTGGCGTATTTTAGTATAGAGATCACCTTGTTGCGTCAATAGCGCATTAAGGTTGCATTTGTTCAAATGACACCAATATAATGGGCCTGTTCAAAACTTAAAGTGGATATTCATTCAATTAATTATATTATTGGGTAGCACTACAATGTACTCAGACAAGAGAGTACCAACAACAACAAGAAACATACTACTCTTTGTAACCGCCCATCCATAAGTCCAACACTCCAAAGACACTCAAACAAGGGTAGAAATGGATTGGAGTCATAAACACAGAACTTTGACCCGAATATTCTTGACTTATGCCATGAACATGCATTGTCTGATTTAAGCGCATTTTCACGGTCTATAACTCTAGAGATGGCATCACCTGACACGTTTCCATCCCTTGAATGACAAATATGACGCTCTCCGTGACCGGACATTTGCGACAGATCAACTAGAGACCTGAAACTGTTAACGGTTGCCCGGAATGATGTAAAGCCATTTCACCCGAAATACTTAGTCGCGCATCTGCATGATCGAGTTATTAAACGAGTTGGTCACGGAGACCAATATAACTTTCTGATCGAATGGTCTCATGGATGGGGTCTCCTAACGATATTGGCCCTCATTGATTGCATAACTTGCCAATAGTGAACCTTAGGAATTCAGGGAGTCACCGAATGTGTCGCCACTCATCCCATGATGTACTGCATAATGCGATTGAATGAGACGGCAAAATATGTGGATAATATAATAGATTTATGTTGTCAGAGCGTCAGACGCATGCATAGATATTGATAATACTGCGAATGCTCAACAGCGGACATTATCCTCTTATAGGAGAGAAGATCCTGTAATACATGCATCGCGGCAAGCTGCAGATTGTCATGAGTGTTGACAGGTGTAGAGATTCAGAATACCGTGATGATTTTTATTGTGACAGTATAGAAAGGCGACGCGTTCCTTCTATGTTTTTAAAATCATACGGCGAGAGATATACAGTGGCTGGTAATTACAAAGCGTTATCCCGATCTTACCAGGTCTCCATGCGCACATCATCGATATAGTTGATAATTTAGGTAAGTTAGACATCATTTTTAAGTACATGAACTTTGCCATCATTTCCTGCAGTTTACACAGTACTTGTTATGTGCAAAATGAATAAAATTTCATGCAACACTCGATTCCGAGGCAATGGCAGCGCGGCCCGGTTAATGCATTCCTACTTCACTGAAGTCAACTGGGATAATTACTGTCAGTAAGATAATACGACCAGAGGTAGCTAACGTCATTTTGTGTTAATAAGAGGAGACAAGATTATGGCAACATGAGGAGTAGTTAACACGAGGAGTGGTTAACATGAAGAGTGGTTAACAAGATAATCAGTTTCCTTACCAATTTACCAGAGAGGAGTATTTCGCATTACAATAGGCAAATAAATAGATCGGCGATGCGGCAAACAGGGCACGATGTTTTTATCACTGCCTCGTTTCGTAGCAAACACGCGACAAAGAGTTTGAATTAATAGCTTAATCCAGGACTAAAATGCTATGTTAGACAATCAGTTATGTACAGCCAATAGCATATGTCCAATATGGTCACCTTTTTAGAGCCCAACAAGTCGAAAAAACATCGTCATTTGCGGAACACCAGGTTAACAACACTAGTAGTGACTAACCAGCAACGCGCATGAGTTGAGAAATCGCATTTTACACCATCGCGTAATTTCCCTTAAGCTATTGCACCGTTGGGCATCAGCCCCAGATCCAAGTGCAGTATATGTTCGCCATCTCTCCGATGTGGCGTATTCATTTCCTATCTAATGAACTTACGAGCGGCTTAGAGTAATCGTTACACCCTGGTCAAGGGTTCCATGCATTGGACTGCTATGTTATCGACTCGCATGGCTGTACTGTATGATACTGCGCCAATGATTCACGGATGCGACGATGAGTGGATATGGAAAACTCCGAATATCTGACGAGTTCTTTTCACAGCTGAAGCATAGACTCTTTGTCGAGCCAAGCCTTAGATTAATATAGACCTTGACAGATAATTCACTCGTAGGACGATAAGAACCTTGGAGAATATCGACTGTACAAGGCGGATGAATAAAACTACTGGCATGTTTGGCATCTTAACCGTAATATATCGTCACAAGGGGCTAATATTGCATCTGAGCTGAATCATTTTAAATGTAGCGAACACATAACTCACCATTAAATGCAACACAAAACATATAAGCAAAGCACGTACAATGCCAGCAGCAAGGGGATGCTGATGCAATCTTATACATCATGCTAATAACACTGTGGTACATTAACTGCAAATAAGCAAGTTTTATGTCTGGACGGTTTATGCAAGCAACATGTTATTGTTGTTAATATTCTTTATAGCCTGAAGATAGGAAGTATTACTGAAAACTATTAAGGACATCATGATTAACATTAATTCGGTTGAGAATAGTTCAAACGAACGTCGTCCAATGTGTTAAACAATATTAAGACTCTTGTCTGCTTTCGACGATGACCATATTATTTTTTGCATTAAACTGTTATGTCCAGATCGAGATTTGGGCTTTAATATACCATTAGGTACTTCCGGGAAGCACTTAGCTCTACTGAAAAGTATGCACACTCAGTAATTGCCCGCCAAAGCTTACTTAATATATGTGCCTTGCTATTTCTACTTTTGATGCAACTGATTCCTTTGAAAAATCTATGAAGAAGCTTTTAGCGTGTTCCATTCAGATATCTAGTAATTTCATGCCTGATCCTGTTATCAACATACATTACTAAACACCAATACAGGTTAACATCAAGAGATAGGCAAAATAGTTGTATATAGTACCTGCCTTATTTAATTTAATAAGCACAAAGCTTATATGTTTATGGTCACATTAATATTCTTTTATGTGTAATGCAGGTACAATATGAATGTCCGGTTAATATGTCATTGAGCTTTTACTGGAATATGATCGTGAGAGAGACACCTGTGTCAAGCTGTATTAACCGATAATGACAAATGTGAATTAGGCGCCGCCAACCCAAAATGTGCTTGATAGGCGTTTATGTTAATTGTAATCTTTTTGACTGAAATGCAATTCAAGCCTGACAAATCAACGCTAAATAGTAGTACGGGTTTATGTCGCTTTTCACGACCGGGACTAATTATTTTTTCTAATGAAGTGACGTAAGATGGTTCTTATAACCGATCAAATCAATAATGTACTTACTCTGAAGCAACTCTTGTGGTAGAAGACTCTAAGATGCTTCAAACTATGTAGAGTGTTGATCAATGCCTTCGGTTAAAGAGGGCCCCTAGAAGATGTATGATAACGCAATCAACATCATCGTGTTATTTGAAAAGTTAAGGGTGTTTGTATGTGAGGAGGGGTGGGTGGGGGGGGGGGGTAGTGGTGCAGGGGTTTGGTCTCGGCACGTATCATGTTGCATACGTTCATCTGATGGCTGATGCAATAATTTGTTTTTGAAGCCTGCCACTACCCTGCTTTTTGAAGAGCTGGGAAATACTGTCAAAAGCCTTAGTGAAACCACAAAGATTACCCGCTCCTTCACTTCGGCACACAACCGCTTCCCTTTATTAGGGTCAAGCCAGCGGGGTCAGTAGCGACCTCGACCTTACGACAGCGGCAGTAGCCGTACCCAGCTATCCAGTCGCCCTTATCGAGGGAAGCGCCAACCCACGACCTGGTGGGACAAATCACAAAGCAAAACAGTGTGTAAACACTGTCCTTGCAAAAGCTGAGGTGAGAGAGGAGATTCCTTTGAATTTTACTCGGGCTGGCAACATTAAAAACTACGTTCATAGCTGGAAGGCTGTCACCAGAGACCCGAACATTTTGAACATTGTACGAGGTCTATCGATTGAATTTGTTTCTAAAAAGAGTGCAAAGGTATGAACTAAGGCGTTCATGTTACATACTGATAGAAGCAGTGTTTTTTAACGCAGAAATTGGTCATTTATTGTATAAAGGAGTCATTGTTAAGTCGATGCATGAGCCCGACTAATTTATTCATTCAGTTTTTCGGAGACCCAAGAAACAGGGTACTTTAAGGCTGATTTTGAACTTGAAAGAATTGAATATATTTGTTGTTTACCGCCACTTTAAGATGAATACTCTTCAACATGCCTGAATATTATGACTCGTGACTGTTATATGGGTTCCCTTGTTTAAACGGACGCCAATTAGTACTACTCCGTGCCCGTGACAGAAAGTGACAAGAAATATCTCAAGTTCCGTGTTAATGGTCAGCTCTACAAATACACTTGTTTGCAAAATGGACTAAGCTCCGGGCCTAGGATATTTACCAAGCTTATGAATCCAGTGTTTTCAAAGCTAAGACAATCGGGGCATATCTCTAGTGGCTACCTTGATGACTCCTATGTACAAGAATCGCGTGTTTCCTATTGTGTTGCCAATATACAGGCAACCAGGGTCTCATGAGAGATTTTGGGGTTTTATGCACATGACTCTATATCCGTACCAACTCCCACCCAGGAACTGCAGCATTTGGATTTCATACTCGATTCAACTAGTAGGACAGAGAACATCGGGAACGGAAAGAATGATAAAATCAAAACTATGGGGCAGAGCTTCTTGACGGGTACCCATTTTACCAACAGATATGTGGCGCAGCTCATAGGCACATTCGTGTCATGTTCCCCGGCGTGGAATATGGGCCTCTATATTTTCGGGCTTTGGAAAAATGTTGGATTGAGTAAATGTCGTGGTAACTTTGAGGGTAGTATGAACCTCTGTGCATGCGCTGCACGAAGTCAGATGGTGGGACGACAATGCTTGTTGCTGTCCCAATCGTATTTCATATGGCAATGCTGACCTCATTTTGCGAACTGATGCTTCTTCTCACGGTTGGAGTGCTAAGTTAATTAATGGACCCACCACTGGGGGAAGATGGTCGACGGCTGAACAACAAGACCACATCAACGTACTTGAACTTAAAGCAGACATACTCGGTCTGCAAGCGTTATGTAAGACTACCAATAAAACCCACTTGCTTATACAGTTAGGCAACATGACAACTATATCGTATATGAGAGAGATGGGAGGCAATCACTCGGTACAATGTAACAGCATAGCACATGACATTAGGACTTGGTGTATATCAAATCAATTGTGGATAAGTGTTACGCATATCCCTGGGATAGCCAATGTGGAAGCTGACAAAGAAAGCAGGCTCTTTGACGATCAGACTGAGTGGAAGTTATGCCCTTGCGCTTTTATGCACTGTGTAGAAATGTGTTGACAGCCCGACATTGATATGTTCGCTTCACGTTAAACGGAACAATAAATTCCTCTACCTGTTTCCGCCTTTCAGCGTCATTCCATACGGAAGCTGCAGGACGATGGGGCAAAAAGCGATCCTCATTGCTCCTCAATGGCCCACGCAGACCTGGTACCCGATGGTCAGACGGACGACAAAAAGGGACCCTTCTGATATTGCCAGCCGACCCGAGCCATATTCATCCATTGTATCCCAGGTTACGCTTAGCAGCTTACCTCTTGTCAGGGAGAGACTGGAGGAAGAAGGCATTAACAAACTAACACAGGATATTTTAATCACGTCATGGAGACTAGGCACAAGAAAGCAATTTGGAGTTTACCTCAATAAATGGAACACATTTGCCGCAGGTCACAATATAGACCCTCACCACGCAACAGCCTTTGTTATTTTGGATTTACTCACTGTCTTATACAACGCCGGCCTGGGATATAGCGGCATCAATACGGCAAGATCAGCCTTATCACCACACCATAGCCTCGCATCCTCTGATAATTCGCTTTGTTAAAGGCGTGTATCTGATGCGTCCCAGCCTTCCGCGATATTCCTCAACATGGAGTATTACTTTGGTACTGGACTACTTAAAGGTCCTACCACCCACCGAGGATATCTCGCTCAAACTGTTGTCGTTCAAACTGGTCATGCTCTGCTTGCTAGTGACAGGATGCAAAGGTCAAACAGTTCATTTGTTAGACATCAAATAGATGACGAGCACGGAATCATCATATACCTTTATCATCAATAAACTCATCAAACAATCTAAGGCTGGATAGCCCCAGCAAACCATAGAGCTGGCCGCTTATCCCGATGACAGTCCAAATACATCAAAAGAACTGCAACCTTACGTCTTCTAAACTCATCTCAGATGCAAATATCTTTTCAAAAGCGATCAGTCGGGCGACGGTCTCACGCTGGCCGCCTCTGGGGTGGACGCAACTATCTTCAAGCCGCAGAGCACACGCGCTGCTTCATCAAGTGCGGCATTGGCCTCTGCCACACCACTAAGTACGATTCT
Organism: Urechis unicinctus; assembly: GCA_034190875.2. Taxonomy (NCBI): domain Eukaryota; kingdom Metazoa; phylum Annelida; class Polychaeta; order Xenopneusta; family Urechidae; genus Urechis; species Urechis unicinctus. Next base: position 3,011,195 of record CM067343.1, on the reverse strand, counting down.
CAAAACTGCAGGATGGCAGTCTCAATGTACTTTCGGAATTTTTGTTTTTTACAACAAACATATAGAAAGTGCAAATAACTATAGCACAAATATTCTTTCCACGAAACTTTAACGTTTTCGTTATGCATTCCTCTACACACTGGATTATCAATGTACTTAATGACTTGATCAGTGATTTTCGGAACTCTATTATCAATGTTGTTGTATGCATAGATAAGCCATGAATATAATGGTCCTTTTTCAAGAACCTTCGTTGTTCATTTGTAGTGCCCATGTGGCTTTGAATTCTCACGTGATCTCGATATACAGATGAGATAGGTAGAATGGAAAATTAAACGAGACTTACCTCTAACGTGAAGTTTGATTAATATTCTACCTATTTCATCTTGTTGACTAAGTTCCCACATGGTCACTATTCAATGTACGATCTCCTGGCTCTGCCGCCTCTCTCACTTGATCTCTTATGCTAGATGAGATAGGTAGAATATTAATAAAACTTCACCTTACAGATAAGTCTCGTTTAATTTTCTATTACACGATGCATCAACTCGTGTGAGTACCATGACTGATCGAATATTCAAATTGATAAATATGATCTTGCTATCAAATCTTGTCATCCCGTTTCTTCTTGACCTGGTGTCACCAATCACTACGTACATACATTCTGTTGAGGTCACCAATGCAACAATTGACGTTGATAAATATAAGGTTGCTATACAAATACTGATATAACCTGACAAGCCAAACCCGCAAATCATCCTAAAAAAATATGTGACCCTTTTATGGGAAAGCAGATACTGCGATACATGCATCTCGGTTAGCTGCAGGCTGTCGTAATTGTTGACATATGTAGTAATTCAGCATACTGGTAGGATTGTATATGAAGGCAGCAATGCTAGGCATCGCCATGTGCGCGTACTTTCTGCTTTGTAAGTTTTGTATTCGGAGTTGATCTGGGTAATCTTTACACCCTGGTCAAGGGCTCAATGGAGATATGGACTGCCATGTTATCGACTCAATACGTTGTACTGTATGAGGCTGTGCTATTCGCATCACTGAGGATACATTGATTATCAGGCAACACTTGCAGTGATATCTTCTAGCCATCCTCAAAAATGATTGTCCCACAATCTTCTGCAATTGTCTAGATGTCGATTAAATCGCCCTATACAGCGATATGCATCCAAGTGCTCTGTTTAATTTATGTTGCTTTGATCAGTGCTGCCATTGGGTCGAGGGTCAAACGTCTGCAGTTTTATCAAAATGCAATACATTAAATATTGTGTCAATTTTTGATGCCCGCAACCTATATGTTGCGGAGTGCACATTACGGTACGTGACGAGCCGGTCTAATGCTTGCACCCATTACATTTTGAGCGGCCAAAATACGTGCCGGTGACTTGAAAAGGTCCTGCTGGGCAACCCTCGAGTACTGCATCTGTGAACTAATACTCAAGACATTATATATCGGTTGACGTAAGGTAGATTCCTGAATCATCGCTGCGTATATTCGATTCACACGCCTCAAAAGCTTTACTCTCATAAAAAGCGCCGCACACTGCATATCCTCTTACAATGCAGTTATCAACATAAAAAAGGTGAACAGCGACAATGCATTTAAATCTTGGTAAAGTCAATCCAACTCAAACTGGTCATGTGTGTACAAAACAGCTGATTGGGAATCACTTAGTAATAACTAGACAGGAACTAGAATGAGCCGGCTGTACTCCAATCAGTAGTCACTTGACATCTATATTGCCAGTATGGAACCCGGTCCAGGCACGTCTATCGGCGAATTACTGTAGATTTCATTGCAATAATACTGCACTATATTTCCTGACTGCATGCATATTTATGATAGTATAGCCTCGTGTCAATCATAACGTAATTCCTTAAATATGCGCGTATTCAACCATGTGTGGCCTTAAATGGAATGATTGCGACGTAATTAGCTTGTAAATTGATCTTCACTGCTTGATACGCTTTTTGATTGAATCAATTACGGCGGACCAGCGCGATAAAATGAACCAGACCAAAGTGAACGGGCGATATAATGTAATTTGTAGTGGCAGCAACCTTCGCTATTTACCATCCCTTCGATGTACCTTTCTGTCGTTTTATCATGGAATTATTCCTGTTGACGCAAGCAAATGCACAAAGCGTAAATTTAGATCACCAAATGTGTCGAAAATATTGATTAGACTGCAGTGTAGATTATTTACTCTGACTAAGCATCCATGCCATAATGATTGTGGTGCATATTAGCCTTGATGCTCTCATTCCACAGTTCCCACATAATTACCGAAGTGACAATGCAAATATATAGTTCAAAGAAATGAGGCTCAGCTATACTTCAATGTTATTTTCACAAGCCTTATCTACCTATAGAAATGTATGATGATCGTAATGTATGGTTTTGTTCGCGAGGAATTGCTAGCGAGTCGCACCCTAGCGCGAGTACCGTCCTGTAATAGCCGACGTGGGCAACCCAATCAGTCGTGTATTTCCGTCTCTAACAACATGTCAATGCATCGCTTTGCTAGCCAACACTATCCGCAGCAAAATGTGCAGGAATATGATATGATATGATATGATATGATATGATATGATATGATATGATATGATATGATATGATATGATATGGTAATCCACTACCAGATCCGGATATCCTATCTGTCAAAGACCGATAATGGGGTAGGGTTACTTGGTTAATGTTAAGTTACGTTTTGAGTCACTCTGTGGCACAAGCACATGCCGTTTTATCGGTAGCAACTATAATGCGCATGTGCAAACAGTTGCATAGCGAGATAAGTGTCTCCCTAAACACTATTGGTGCCAATTCAATATGCCCCATCTTTGCAAGAAAATGGAACGCGTCAAGCGATTACCAGCACAATAGTAGTTGATAAGGCGTTTAACCCTCAGTTATTCGCGTTATACTATTAGTGTTGTTTTCCATGCAGAGGTTGTTACAAGGTCATGGAGCATGGAGAGTTGTTGTGGATTATGTCGCAGTGGTGCAATATGCTGGAATTGTGACTAGCGAACCTCACTACGTAGTGCATACTAAATAATTAAGACAGGCTTGCCACCATGTACAACATCTACGCTTCACGCACTGCAGCAAACAACATAACAAGTGACGAAACTACGACGTCATACAGGATATTTGTAGGCAGTACTAAATAAAAAATGATTTAACGGAACCTTCTCAAACCTCTTTTGTGGCGGGGGGTGGTCAGAGGAGCAAAAAAATGACCGAAATAGAGCGCGACCAATGCTTTTATGCAGACCACGTGATAACGCATGCAAATTGTCATATCTTATGTACGAAATATTGAGAAGAATTGAGAATTCGTGTGTAACTTGTCTTTTCCTTCACGTAAAAGCTGATTCATCATAGTCGACAGCAAATAAAATAAGTTGATGTCCAATAAAGCACAATATGGTTTATGCGGCTGTAGGCAAAATATCCTTCGTTGATTTCTTTAATAGAATTGGTTGCATGTTATGAATTGAGCTTTCTCTTGGTGGCCATGGCAGCTCCAGTAGCAATCAACACGGCCTTTTATCAATTGCTTCAATGGAAGCCAGTATGAAAATAGATATGCAATCGGCTGTTATTATGTCTCTGTGTTTGAAAACAACAAGTAGATGACCTCTGGCTTCACCCGAAATAAACACATCGGTAGTATATAAGCAAAAGGTGACACACACATATAAATATATATATATATATATATATATATATATATATATATATATATATATATAGATAGATAGATATATATATATATATATATATATATAAAAGATAGTGTATATATATATATACATATATACATCTATATTTATATATATATCTATATTTTTCTATATAAATCTATATTTATATTTATATATATATATACATATGTAGATATATATATATATATATATATTTATATATGTATGTATTTCGATATATATATATATATACATATATATGTATCTATATACATATGTATATACATATATATGTATTTATATATATATATAAATATATAAATATATATATATATATTTATTTATACATATATTTATGTATATATCTATGTACATATATATATATGTATATATATTTAAATATATGCGTATATATTCATATATATATAAATATATATATATGCATACATACACATATATATATATATTATATATATATAAATGTATATATATATATCTCTCTAGATATATATATATATATATATATATATATATATATATATATATATATATATATATTTTTGTGTTTGTGCCTTGTCCTAAGCATAATATATCTTCATACCAAGTACCCCCTACAGCTAAACGTGAAGTATGCAGCTCAAGCGAACCATACCAGTTATAGAGTTGCTACATCCGATGGCATGAGCTTGTCTTAATTTGTGCTGCCACCTTGCGCATATTTAAGTAGGCTAGCACCTATAAATATTTAAGTGAAGTGTTTTGAATATATTTGTACCGAGTTTTAGTTGCAGCCAATAAGACAAATTCCTGCTATGTGTCTCATGCGATTCTCTTACAACCTATGTGAGTTGTCCTGGGGTCCTTGGGAGCATTGCTGATGCATTTCATTTCCATTCGATGAATCTGTATACCCGTATAATCAACCAAATGGGGGCTGGCCGGCCGTAATATGCACCACTCTATGAATATAATTACAAAGATTGTTCCATATGGTACAACGTGACATACTAACAACTATGCAGTGTAAGTTTTAGTGTACCACCAATGCTTGATCGTATCACTGTGGATACACCCCTTATTATGATGCAACTATATATCTTTTTTCTGCAGTCAAACCAACCAAAACCTACTCGCTTTAAAAAGGCAATTCGGAGCGTGTCAAAAATGCCTAAATATCTTAATCTAAGTGTTAGGTGGCTGGGGAGAATAAATCATCATATAGTGTTATTGGCTTTCAGAAAATTAGCTATGGTAATAAAAGCTTGGGGGGCGTCTTCATTTTCCAACCATATTAGTTTTCCGGATCACCAAGTCACTTTACCAAATAATGTCAGCACCACACCTACACCGTTTGCTGGAACGACTGGTCCCTCACCATTTCATTGTGATATGCCGCATTCCATATAGTGCTCACATTTCTCAGACAGTGACAAACTACCCACGACATAGACTAACGATGGCAGGGGACCATATATTACTTGTAGTGAAGACCCCAGAGAGCTTCACAGCGTGTGGCTATTTAATGTTACTTCTCCTTGTGGTGTCTTTCCGATTCCATTCTTTATATGATGCATATTGCTACCGAGAGGGTAACATCTGGTGGAAAGTGCAGCAATTGATCAGAGGTGATATTAATGTGCCGGCAAGATTCTCTTGCCAACTCTTCTTTCGACCATAGAGACCAGGAACTGCAGTTTATGATTCTTGGTAGGTATTGATCGCACTGTTGTTAACTGAAAAGTGTATCGACAATAATCACTATTATCATCTCAGTCATTCCAATATCCATCTTATCATGCGTACCAATCTCAATACACACACACGCATACACACTAATACATACACACACACACACACACACACACACACACACACACACACACACACACACACACACACACACACACACACACATATATATATATATATATATATGTATCACATACACACACACACACACACACACACACACACACACACACACATATATATATATATATATGTATCACATACACACACACACACACACACACATATATATATATATATATATATATATATATATATGCACATATATATATGTATATATATATGTATATATATATCAATTTACATATTTATATATATATAAATATATATATACATATATATATGTATGTACATACAAATATATATATATATACATATATATATATATATATGTATATATATATATATATATATATATATATATATATCTATATATATATATATATATATATATATATATATATATATATATATATATATATATATATATATATATTGTTGAGTACAGCAATAATATGTCATTATGCCTAAAGCCACAGATTGGTTTATCTGCATTGCTGTCTGGTTTTGTTTTATGAGACCTGGTTACGCGCACTGTAGTTATAGCGCACTTCTTGATTATTTGGTCTGGTGATTGGGTAACCAAGATCTGCCAGATGGATACCTTCAATCACAATGTATGACTGTAAGGTGCTTCTGTTCATTGGTACAAAATAGGAGACACCAATGGCATTTTGTCCGTTAAGTACTCTTTTGTAATGTTTCAACATGAATATTTTAGCACCCACTCGTTTTATGTCTAACATCCAGCATATTATAGTAGAATAACCCCTGCTCTATACGGCACCCTGCGATTGGTGTTGAGGCGTGGGACAATATGGTCTTTAGCAATTCAATTCGCGTTTGATGAACTTGACATCAATGCTGACCATATTTTGGAAGACGATTGCATAACATACTTATTTGTGAGTAAAGACGGATTTGATTAGCCCATCGAGCACATTAATCAGTACAGCAATGGGTCAATTGTTGAGTACAGCAATAATATAGTGCGAATATATGAAATCCATCATCTCCTAACGAGCACCACCTCTCCCTGATCAGTCCAGCAATCTTGGCGAAAAATCGTATAAGTAATCGAATAACTATGCATCATTCTTCCAGAAGCGACCATTTTGCCTTCTGTTATGAATATCAAGTGACATTATCCCGCAGCCCTGCACTGGTAATAAAGTTACCGGTTGTCAATGTCAGCAAAACGGCTTGTGGTGCAGACATGAACCGGGTCTGCAGCCTTTGTGCCATAGTCGAATGTTTACTGGGCTGCCGCTATTTTCACTCCATACAACGACCATCCGATACCTCTGCTACAATGTACCTCTATAATACGTATAGTTGGCATGTCAACAATTACATGAGCCGTAAAACAGAGGCACCTTAACGAAGACAATGATGCAGCCAATCAGCCCCTGTATGACAGGTTTATTTAGCCTCAATCCCCTGAGCGAAGCCATTACTGTGACTATGCAGAAACAACGAGATAAAATCCAAATGAGTAGATAGCGTTGTGACTACCAAGCAAAATATGTATCGCTTCTCTTCAGGATAAATGAATAGCTGGACTGGTTTTCCGGTGTAATACCGTTTCGTGGTCCAGCGGTTAGTAAAGAGACTGCTCTGAAAATAAGCATGTTTTGGTTAATGCTCTTATGGGAAGGATGGCTTTTTGTATGCAATAATTCTCCAACAATAATTTCTTTTAAGGCTTATCTAAAAATCTACATAAAGGTGTATCAGACACATAAATTTCTGGGTGGACATTACACAAAGCTTTATCACATTTATTCAATGGTTTATTAGCACGCTGGTAAAAATTCTATGCGCCTTTATTTTATCGCTGTGAGACTTAAGTATGATATATATTGTCCCTCTGATAGAAGCGATGTTAATGACCTGAAAGACCTCTACGTTCCAAAACGCAAATATTGTACCTTTGTGTGGTCTTTAGGGGTAATCATTGCAAGTAGAGTTTGTATGGACACACCGAATGAGATATCAGCAGATGTTATAAATCATATTTTATAACGCCACATACTTATAAATGGGCATCCCAGCTCACATCAGGATTTTATTGAAGTCAAGGAGCTGCCATTAACAAGCTGGAGCCTCGTATTTGCTCATAGCGCCTTTGAAAAGTACTCTGGGTGGGATAACTATAATGCGTTGCTTATGTGTGCCGAACTATAAAGCACGCAGTAAAATTGTGTTTCTATGAGGGCGTGGGTGATTCCCTAGGTTGTATATTTTTCATGAGGTTTACCAATAAACCTGGCGATGCGCCTACCTCGTGTGGTTGCATAATCTCACACGTGGTACATACGTGGTGAACGACAATCGTGTTTCTAACTATGGCAATGAAGACCAAAAGCATAAGAAACCATCCATCATCTTATTCAAACCAGCCTGCCTCCGCTTTTTGACTCTAGTGGCATACAATACACGAGGTCAGTGAACAGTATACTGAATCATATCCAAACGGAACACAGTGTGACAAAATATTTTATAAAAAATGTCGCAGTTAGCTAAATATCACATACACAGTATATATTTGGGCTGAGATCTCCACATGCGTAGTATATATATATACTCCACCACAACCGATAAAATGGAGTAACCTTGGAATGGTACACAATATTTGAGCATGAATTCCTTTGGCCATACTTGATAACACTTACAATGGCACAAGTATATCCTGCCCGCGTAACCTTCGTTAGGGCTCTATGTGAATGAGCGTATTAGGGCTCTATGTGAATGAGCGAGAGATATGCATATATATTTCGGTATATCAGTTACAAATATTTTTGGGGACTGCTTTATTTGCTTACAAAGATAAATCGGCTTAAACGTTCAGAAATACATATTTGTCAGATAAGAGAACGACAATATAGCCACAAATAACGATTTTCCCGCAAAGGATAGATCTTCACATAAACTTTGTCGAGATAACTCCGGGGGACAGCCTATAGGTGACATTTTTGCACAACATATTTTGCTTGAATTGAAAATTTTAGTATTTAAAATATATATATATATATATATATATATATGGTTGTATCACGAGCAATTTGATATGGATTTCGTTGACCAATATTTTGTTTTACTCAATTCTATAGGTAGATGAAGGCGTCTTGGAGTCAGGGGTAGAGGATTTGGACGGTTTAAAATGAACATGCCGACCAATAACACTTACAGAAGTCACTATATATCACAGGATGAGCATAGGTTCTAACACATGACCCTTAGTGACCCCGTCAGTCGGCAGAATATCTCTGGATCTTGAGCTGATGCTGATTAGCCCTACCGATTTGCGCCATGCACGTTCTCCCTAATTGATACAAGATCAGGCCACAACAACCACGGAGATATAGAATGTTAAATTGCATGACTTGACTCCAAACCGCGTGTCAAGCATTAGACGGAACATGTGGTTGTATTAAACATCTGGTGATCATGGGGAGCAGATGTTATCTGCATATTAATTACACCAACGGACCGTCTTTTTCCGGTGAATCACATTTGACAACATTCGGTGGCGATGTATCACTAGCAGTTAAATACGTGCGAGTATATGCAACAGGACGGCGCTTGTTACAAACACTACACTTTAAGCAATCCCCTGTGCCGCAGTATGTTCATGGTAAAAAATTGTTATATCTATCATTCAAAGCCCTCTTCGCTGCTGGTGTTTTTTCGCCTATTCGATCACCTGCCGTGGATATTATCAATTCCTTCGAATGGTGTTGTGTACCTTCGCGAGATTGAGAACCGTCTGCAGGCAGAGGACGTATTACCCCGTCACGAGGATGGACGACAGTGCGGTACCTAACGTATCAAGGGAGTAGTACACCCGCCGTCAACCATAAACTCATCGCTGATCTACTAGGGTCCGACAAGTCAGTGATTTGACAAATAGCTCTGACTCCCAGTCTGCAATATTAGCGATTATGAGTCCACAATAAAGAGCATATGACAGTTAATTGCTGCTGACGAGATTGTTTTTTCCCTGATCTCAAGCCTCAGCAAACTTCCTATGTATCTAAGCAGGACATAAAACCAACACCACTTCATCTGAATTGCTCTGACTATAAAATGCTCAACACGTGTACCTGAAGCATGCAGTTGATCATCAGAGCCAATGTAGGGGGGGGGGGGGGGGCGCGAACCGAGATACGTCCGAGTCAATGGACAGGCGTTTATAGTAGGTTAATAGTATAGACGGGTGAATGTGTGATAATTGTGGTTGAAGCAAATAAATGAGACTGATATGTTTTATGGAAGATCTAAGCAATGATAGTACAGGCAGAGTAAATGTATTCGTCATACATTTATTCATTTACAGAGTAGGTGATGGTGAAAGGATGTTGAGCACATGGCACAGTTTGTATGGACTGCAGAATCTTACTCTTATAATGCAACGACATCCACTATTCAAGGGCTTGCTGCAATACTCTGTGATATTGTCGACACCTCATGTCATTCCTTGAGTAACACCACCAATGACACGTTTGTTTCGATGTACCCTCTCTCATGTCATTTCATTGAGTAACACCACCAATGACACGTTTGTTTCCATGTACCCTCTCTCATGTCATTCCTTGAGTAACACCACCAATGACACGTTTGTTTCGATGTACCTTCTCTCATGTCATTCCTTGAGTAACACCACCAATGACACGTTTGTTTCCATGTACCCTCTCTCATGTCATTCCTTGAGTAACACCACCAATGACATGTTTGTTTCGATGTACCCTCTCTCATGTCATTCCTTGAGTAACACCACCAATGACACGTTTGTTTCCATGTACCCTCTCTCATGTCATTCCTTGAGTAACACCACCAATGACACGTTTGTTTCGATGTACCTTCTCTCATGTCATTCCTTGAGTAACACCACCAATGACACGTTTGTTTCCATGTACCTTCTCTCATGTCATTCCTTGAGTAACACCACCAATTTCACGTTTGTTTCGATGTACCCTCTCTCATGTCATTCCTTGAGTAACACCACCAATGACACGTTTGTTTCGATGCACCCTTTTTGACAGGATTTGTGTCGGCATCCTCCACTGGATTGAAAAGAACGCGGATAGTATATTTACGAATATAAATGTCTCCGGCATTATTACTTCATGAAGGGCATTATGTAGGTTGTTCATTACGCGCCCCAACCTTTCTGTAAGTTTCTTATAGGCCCCAAAATTATTCGATGTTTGCTGTCGGGTTGATTCAGACCGCGGCCTTCCTTCTGCTTACAGTCCAGTAACAATATCGGTGATTCGGTTGCAGATGAGTTGTCACATCAGTAAGGCAATAACATTCCAGGAGCGCGAGTGGATGAATCCGATGAATAGTGTGACTTAATGCATAGATATATCAATCATTATCTGCGCTGTACATGTCTTTGCAGCAATTTATCTACCATCTACATCGCTAGGGGATCGTTGACCACTAGTCAAAAGTCCACGGGATTTTTGGCCAAACATGGCTACATAAATCGATGAAAAAGGTGTACAACGCTGGTGATGTTACGAAAAGCATCAGCTACGCGATATGGCTATATTGAATCGGAGCCATTCACCATCACTGTTTATAGATACTCTACGACGAGGATATTTATATGCATTCCTTTATGGTACAAAATAGAGAACAAATCTGCAGTCATGAAAATTCGAATAGGCTTAATTATTATTACGTCACATGCTATTTCTTTGTATGAAATCATTAAGGCCGGGATCTATAGACGTCATTGGCCGTCTTGCTATCTTTAAGTATCCAGGGACCTGTCGATAAAGCATCTGCACATGCACCTCCACCCGACGTTAAAACACTTACGGCTTCAATGAATGTGGGATCTCGCTACCTACTACCGACCTGGCGAAGAGTTTTGTCAAATACCTAGTAAACATTTTATTCTGCATTTAGCTTAAGGCATGATGCTTCCATAGCGTTTGCTCATTGGTTGCTGTGATTCATGTCATTTTTGTGACATCAAATTGAACTTCGTTTGCTGCTCGGCAGTGTTTTTTGGTTTTATTTACTGCTGCATATAACGGAATAACTGAGCGTCACATTACGAGGCACATTAATCACATGTGAATTCTATTGCAAACTATTTATCATACCAGTAATATTTGCAAAGAACGAAAATTATTGGCTCGCATCTGAGCAATGAAACCGAAACATGCAACCTCCATCAAACAGCCTACTAGACTTGCTCTCTATGCATGCAACCCAAACATACCCATGTGCTGTTCCAAGTTTAGCACAATCAGTTATCTTTAACTTGACCTGAACATTGTTCTGCTATTCTTATCGGGGAAGTATCGTGCACTACAAAACAACTGGAGCATTTCCATCGATGAACCTGAAAAGTAGTTTCGGAATTGTTCACCATTAGGAGATATTACAAGCGAACATTTAATACTTAAGTATAAATCTGAAAATCAACTGAGCCAATGTCGAAATATAGTTAACAACGTAGATACTTGCTATAACGGGTAGCTGAGAGAATCAACGAGAAAATACGAATATCTGCCGTGACATCCCATGCTAAGGTTAGATGAGCCGCTCCATTTCCACCACAATTTTCCATAACATTTCGGCACCATGGCAAAACTTGATAGTCTTCATATAGCTGTATGTTAAACAGGCTTGCGTACACAGAATTCATTTTCTTGATAGTTATACAAACAAAATCAAAAGAAGTGAACATTTTTTAGCTGATGGTGAATAATGAGGCAGCGTTGCGAACACATATAATGTGTTTTGTGTTTGGCTTGATAAATAATTGAGGTCAAGGTCATCGAAAGAAAATCAACAACATTAATTTACAAGTTAATTATCGTCCGATCTGACAAAAAATCAATATTTTATTATGACATAATAAATATTATTATTTTTGTTATTTTTGAAACGCGTTGGTATGAATTTTGTTTTTTCACCTGGACAACTTTCTTAAATATTTCAACCGCTTATAAAATGGTAAATATCTGTTTAATAGTCATTGAAATTGTGTGAATTGCTGCTAAGTACAGGGCAACACGATTTTAAAACAAATTCATGTGTGTGAATGACGTCACTTCCGATACGGAATGCATTATTGTTCAAGCGGAAGGGAAATAAGTAATGATTGCCATAATAGCGATACACCAAGAGCCTTGCTACGATTCGGCCAATAATCACAGAATATTTTGTCATCACAGCAGTTGTAAAACCGACTTTGAATACGATGATAGTATAGTTATTTAGTTTTATTTTGTCGCCAAGTTTATCAGTTGGTAAAATGAATTCTTGCGTTTAACGTTGGTAAGCTTCTAAATACATTTTTACTAAGCTTTTTTTGTCTAGCGTTTAACGTTGGTCAGCTTCTAAATACATTTTTACTAAGCTTTTTTTGTCTAGCGTTTAACGTTGGTCAGCTTCTAAATACATTTTTACTAAGCTTTTTTTGTCTAGCGTTTAACGTTGGTCAGCTTCTAAATACATTTTTACTAAGCTTTTTTTGTCTAGCGTTTAACGTTGGTCAGCTTCTAAATACATTTTTACTAAGCTCTTTTTGTCTAGCGTTTAACGTTGGTCAGCTTCTAAATACATTTTTACTAAGCTTTTTTTGTCTAGCGTTTAACGTTGGTCAGCTTCTAAATACATTTTTACTAAGCTTTTTTTGTCTAGCGTTTAACGTTGGTCAGCTTCTAAATACATTTTTACTAAGCTTTTTTTGTCTAGCGTTTAACGTTGGTCAGCTTCTAAATACATTTTTACTAAGCTTTTTTTGTCTAGCGTTTAACGTTGGTCAGCTTCTAAATACATTTTTACTAACCTTTTTTTGTCTAGCGTTTAACGTTGGTCAGCTTCTAAATACATTTTTACTAACCTTTTTTTGTCTAGCGTTTAACGTTGGTCAGCTTCTAAATACATTTTTACTAACCTTTTTTTGTCTAGCGTTTAACGTTGGTCAGCTTCTAAATACATTTTTACTAACCTTTTTTTGTCTAGCGTTTAACGTTGGTCAGCTTCTTTTTATTTGTATCGCGATGCAGAAAGCAATTTTAAATATAGATTCGAACTGTTTTCTCTTAATGGAAGGTGTAGTTGATAAGCATTACCCAGATGTTTTATTTTGATCGTAAACGCAAACTAAACGCCTTTCATTAGAGTAACGCAGCGTGTTATTATGAGATGCATAGACATTCAACCCGATGTGCATGTCTATATTAAAGTCAGAGTTGCAAAACGCAATAGATTGCTTATCCTAACAGTGCAATAGAAAAAGTTTGTGGATTCATATGATGTCTTTTGTCCGTTGTTAATTGGTCACTCATGAACAACAAAGCTGCTGAATCAGTGTCCCATGCTAGCACTAAATATCTACTTTAATCGCATCAGACCTTCATTAACTCAGATGTTTATGATAGCGTATCATATGTTAACTTTAAGCAATTTTTTATTCACCTATTTGGCTCAATAACCATGATGCTTAAACTAAGCGTTAGCTTGTGCCCTAGTTCTTGGATGTGTGCGTATGAATTATAGCCTAATGAATATTCAGTCATGATAGTCAATGCTGATACTAGCATATTGCCCCGTCATACGTACTATCACGAGTCGACGGTTTACTTCATTGCTTTGATAAACAGATGTCCCACTACCCTTTCGACGACGAATGTTCAATAGTGATCTAATTAAACTATTGGCTACAAAATGTCCATTTCTTTTTATTTAGCAAGAAAAAGATTTCTGTATAAATAAGTCAGTGCTTGCAACAGCCTGTGTCTGCTGCACGGCTATTCGGCATGATGTCAAGCAGCGAAGACCATAGCAGGGCGGTCGCGCGGACCAGCCAAGACAAACCGCGAAATGTAAGAACGAACAATTCCATGTATGTTCGTTTATATTGAAGTAGCTTCGCACTAAAATTTGCGAAAATGGATGCCAGCGTAGACGGTCACTCAAGAACATGTGGGAATATTGTGTTAGACGCAATGTCTTGCCGTCAACAGCGTGATGGGCTACAACCTTACTAATAATCCTGTATTGTTATAGGTTTAGAGTGGCAATTACGCCCCATACTCGGAGTATTTATTATGTATGCTATGATATGGTTTGAGGTTCCTTTATTTCAGTACGTACTTAGGCGAAAGCTACAATATTGCATAGCTACGAAGCAAAATATATTCTCATAGGATGTTCAATTAGAGCCTACTCTACGTTCACACAATTCGAATGGCGCAGATAGAGCACCATGATATGAATTAGAGGGGGCTGCATATATACGCTGAATTAATTTGATGTCAGCCTGAACGCTTCGTTCCTACGTATAAACGAACCACCTCAATTTCAGCCCTGAAATAACAAACTTATAACCTGCGCTCTTTGTTAAATGCGTTTGTCATTCGGCGTGTTTCAGTTTCATTGCCATTAAAGCGCTTTCCGCTATCTACCTGCATGAGCAAACGCTATGCAAGTATCACGCCTTAAGCTAAATGCAGAATGAAACGTCGACTACGTTTTTGACAAAACTCTTGGCCAGGTTAGTAATTAGTAGCGCGAATCCACATCCGTTGAAGCCGTAAGTGTTTTATTCTTCGGTTGGAGGTACATGTGCGGATGATTTGTCGACAAGTCATCCGATACGTAAAGTGGCAAGACGGCCAATGACGTCCATATGTGCCGGCCTTAATGATTTCATCACTAGAAATAGCATGTGAGGTAATTATCATTAAGCCTGTGACAAACATGGGCGCAAGCATAGAATTCAATCCTACTTGGTATTCTTTCGCGCACCGAAAAACATTGTATCCAATACGTACTTGCGTGTATAGCAAATTTTCATGACTGCTGATTTCTTCTCTTTTTTGTACAATAAAGGAATGCATATAAATATCCTCGTCGTAGAGTATCTATAAACGGTGATGGTGAATGGCTTCGATTCAATATAGGCATATGGCGTACCTGATGCTTTTTGTAACATCACAAGCGTTGTTACGTGTGGTGTGTTATCGGCAGTCGTACAGGTCATGGGAGTTTTACCTGTGATATGAAGCCTCTAGTGATATATGTGTAGACCTTTTGTATCGATTTATGTAGCCATGTTTTGCCAAAAATCCCGGGGACTTGTGACTAGTGGTCAACGGTCCCCTCGCGCCTGCCATTTCGACCCGGGGTCAGGGTTAATTTGACGGCGCTTGTCCCACAGAACATTGCTTAATGGATCGATAGGGATAATTTGAATTGGAAAATGCGGACATTTTTCTTCCATTATAAAACAAGGCAACGCGTTAACAAGTATCGCAAAGTATTATGAAAATTTATTTACTATGTTAATATTTACAATATAGATTTTCTAAAAGCGTTGCAACTGTTCAGCGGGGACTCATAGTGCATGCTATCGGTTTAGCTGCTTGTACGCCATTGTATTTGTAGTCAATGTTTCGACATCAAACACACCAACTTTACGAGTGCTCGATACTGGTAGTGACTGCAGTAATAACAAGTCCTCAGTTGCAGTTACACGATCACGGTACTGTCAGCAAGTGAAAGAGTATCATTTATTGTCAAATTGATATATGCGCAAAGTTTATCTCTGTTTAAATATATAATCCTGCGGCACCATTTTCTAAGGCGCCCACTTTAGCTCGGTCAATTTGTTGTCTCGTATTGTGACGGCATCGGGATGCTATTCTATTAACCATAGGTTGAGAGAGCTGGTTCATGTCTAATTACTGGATTATATTCAGATAGCGATGCAATTATCTAAGTAATAGCTCATAAAGGTTAATACCAATTCTCTTTTATGTGATTGTAGGCCAATCATATATGCTTATTGTATCTTGCAGAGAGACTATATCAAAGATTCCCAGAGAGGGCCATATGAGGTTTCGGATTAACTCTGACTTACTGTGCAGTGTCATTCATAAACCGATCAATGAAAAAACAAGCATTAGTATTGATAAACTGGTTGTCCGTAAATCGCAACTAATGGTGCAATAAATATTATACTCTCTTTTGTTCGACAAAGATGTCAGCTAAATAGTAGAAAATCGATATTTATATCACCGTACAGCTATGGTAGGCAGAGGAAAAAACACTGTAATGCCGAATACTGTACGGTTAACACCATATGTGACCACCGAGTGATGAATGGCCAGCGCAGCAACAAATTGCGCTCTTATTGTATCAAGCTATTAGTTTTATTAGTTTAATAATAATATTCATACATAATGTGCATCTGACATATGATGAGGCGTATGGGGCTTGCTCGTTGCGTTTGTCATAGGTCTACTCGTGTAGCGTGTGTTTTTTTTCTTGGTCGTCGCAGTAAGCAGAGTACGCCTAATTATTATTACTGTTACGTTGTAGTAATTTAACGTATTCACGCTAAAATGTTCCTGGCATTCAATCGAATGACCAAACTGCTCCTTACTGGCAATAAATGGAACGACATTTGGTTTTTCATGCCCTTTTTTGCTCTGTATTGCAGAGCATTGTATATGCGCGTGACCGGTCGTTGGCACGAAGCGTTTATTATTGTATAGAACGCACAATGAATAGCAAGGTATCCGCTCAAACGCGAGAGATACAAAATATCCATTAAATCATTAGCATCACTCCTGGTACTTTTCAATAGCTTTTTTATCTCTTGTTTTATCCCTGGGGATCATTTGCAATTACGCCAAACATATATCACTTTGCCATTAAGGTCGGTAGAGCTGTTTCACTGTTCGCTGTCATTCTACAAAGAGAATATTAGGATATTATTACCGAAGGTGGTTTGCTCGCTTGTAGTTGCCAATTAACCTCCGTAATCCTCGAGGAGCGTCGACAACTTTATATTGGTATCTTTTCATGTGGAGGGAATGTTACTATCAGAAAAAAATGCATTTAATGTGTCATATTACGCAACGGTGATAGAGCTAGGTAGTTCCCAAAGACAAAATAGGTACAATAAGAATGATGAGTTATATTGCGCATCGGATTATGCAAATGGTACAAGCTTTTAGCACTGTGAGCACCTTGTCAAGTTTGTACCTGCAGATATGTGATCCCTGATCGTAAACGGAAATCACGCCAAGAAAATGAATCTCAAACAATGTTCATGGTAGATACGATTTGTGATGTTCACAAATAGCCATATAAGTCAGACAAATGGAGTATATGGAGTACCTTCTTTCGCGTGATAAAGGCCTTCAGGTATACATCTATCTTGGATTTGTAAAAAGGCGGCACGATGTACTGACAGACACACAAGCACGAGGCTATTGTGTGCATTTTCTTTCATGTGGTATATATATATATATATATATATATATATATATATATATATATATATATATATATATATATATATATATATATATATATATATATATATATATATATATATATATATATATATATATATATATATATTTAAAGGTAATAACTACCTCTATTAACGACACGCCTGCTTGACAGCGACTTGTATCTAGCTGGTTAATCTTCTTTTCTGGTTGTTTTTATACATAATCATGCACACAGTCCGATGCAAATAACTTTGACTACCTGCATGAGTCATGTTATATCAATAAGGATTGTGTGCGGACATTGTCCTGGTATTAGGTGCGTGGTTTCAATTAAAACGCATTTGCCATAAGCTCATAAACCAACGCTGTTTAAATACCGCATTATGTTTGTGAGAGAAGTGGGATAATGAAACGGCTTGGAAGATCATCGTAAAGGTAGTCAACCCATCGGCAAATTTTTAGAAAAGAGATTATTCGGTGATATAAAAGAACCGATATATTGAGTAGGGATGAGAAACAATTCTACCATAATTGTACATACCACAGCACACATATTGACAACTGTAAAACTGTCTAGACAGCCGCATGTAACCTAAATGTGGTAAATCGAGAAATTCAAATACCATCCCCACCGCTTAAGGAGCCACTAGTCGCTCCTTTCAGTATTTCGGCTTCAACCTTGTTCATATCAACGCATATCGGAATTGATAGCTCGAGCTGCTGACATTACCCTTGAATATCATTGGTGCTGGCATGAAGGATATAATAGTACTATTTATAGACATTTTGCTCCTACCACTACTAACCAAAGAATTAACTACGGTCGTAACATCATAAAGACATGGAGATGTAATTGCTATTTGCGCAATATTGATAAACCCCCTACAACTCTTGGTTATTCCCTTACTTTGCCTTCGCCTGGATGCTGCCTATTACTTCTAATGGTGATTTATGTATTTGTGTCATTTAAGCAGGATCTACGGAGAGGGTGCACTATCTACTAACGACGATAGACATCGGCTACAGTGGAAAACACGTCCGCGGATTAATACAGCCGCCGGAAGCTTCAGATATTAACCGCGCTACAGCGCCATACAAGTCAATTTTCAGATCAGGATTTTGTCATGCGAACGCCGAGCTCGAAACACCGTCACCCATTATTCGCTGCCTAAGACTAACGCCACTGACTCAAAGGACTGAATCTTGTAACATGCACACACTTAAGTGCGTTCTAACAGACGTTATGCTATTGAACAATCAATGTGCCATGTGATACGCGTGTGTAGATGAACAGGAGCGAGCATCCTGTGGCAGGACATCCAAGTTTAAGTGAAGTAAAAATCGAGGGGCATTTCACGAGCAAAATGATTTTGCTTGCAGGCATGACCTCGCCGACTTTGCAAAAGATATTTTGGCCGTCTCTTTTAACTATTATGCATGGTAGCTTTGACATCTCAGAAGCACATATTGTGATACGATGCACAATATAATAAAGGCAGTTGAAGTTGTACAGAATGTGTAATTTTCATGGAAGTTGTGTAAAGCATTTTGCTTGTTAGTTTTAATACAATAGTTACATTATTGTTGAGGGTACATCCGAGTCACACATCCTGTTTAATAGTTAATAGCTTATCTGAATCATATTGTTGAAAGTTCGTCTGAATCACACATTATGCAGCTATGCATATGAAACTTAGTGTGACGAAAACGAGAGCCATTCGTAAACAAATAACATAGAGACAGCTAAAACAACTTTGACTTTCATTCTTTAGCAGCTATCAACTGTAACACTGACATCATGCGCGGTAAGCTTCGTATGCTAAGATGTGTTTTGGATAACCCCAAGGTAATCACTATTCGCCCAAGCACATAATGATTTAATGCCGAGAGACCGAGTGTTGTTACACACTGTCTGCGGGTTGGTTCATTCTGTGCTGCAGCAAAATATAAGTGTCTAACGGCAGAGATATTGGAGAGCGCCATTGATCCACATAAACTATTTAAGACTGCAGAAAGACTGACACATGCAAAGGCAAGCCTATCTCTAAATAGCTTGTTAGATAACTTGGCACCTTTTTTTTACATTCAATCCAATTGGAATTGGCAAAGATGCAATACAACTCATCAGACGTGGTCCCTGAGCAATGTTGTGACTCTGAGCCAAGAGAAATCAAACAAGCTACGAAAAGTGAAATACGTAAATATATTAGGTTCAACAGGCAGCTCCACCGACGTGTGATTTAGACCCATCACCAGCATGGATGCTAAAGGAATCCATGGATATGGTTCAACTTGTTATCACACAAATGGTCAATCATTCTCTAGTTTCTGGTTCCGTGCCAGAAGGATGCAAACTGCAATCCTGAAACCGCTGCTTAAAAGTATGGATCCTGAATTAATGAAAAGCTGTAGATCAATTTCAAATTTGAGCTTTATATTCAAATTAACAGAGAAAGTTGCAGCCAATCGATTTCAGGACTATAAATTAGCCAATCAACTTGACGACTAGTATCAGTCGGCCTACGAATCTGTCCATAGTACTAAGAAATCCCTTTTCCGAGTGTACAATGACATTGCTTGTGCTGTTGACCAGCACCATGCTGCTGCTTTCGTGCTTCTTGACCTCAGCGCAGAATTTGACACTGTCGCCACCTTCAACAATATTCATTGCATTATAATCGGAATGGCTTTGATGTCTCAAACATGGGTTTTGCTGAATCATGTGCGGGAATGCCAAGTAGCCGACATTATATCTACTAGTTTTGTTAAGGAAAATCACTGCGTGTTCAATGTCTATAGGCACGCCAAATGCATTATTGTAATAAACTGCGCGGTAGCATTTCAAACTTTAACGACGCCACCTATTCATAAATGGGTATCCCAGCAAACATCGGGATTGTATTGGTGTCACGGGTCTACCGTAAACGAGCTGTAGCTTAGCTATAGTTCATCAAGCCTTTATAGAGTCATCTGGTAAGGATAACTTTACTGCTCCGTCTTTATGTTCAGACTCGTGAGACAAGACATTTCCCTGTGTATCGCTCGGAGACTTTGAGTTATAACACTAGCACTAGGGATGCTGCCGTTACTAGCCTTTGTGTGGGAGCGTAGCATATGAACCGTAGAGGTATGTTAATAATATGGAATAATTTGTTGCTATCAGTGATGTTCGTGTCTAAATGCCGTGTCAAGTATTTACTTTGTACTATAAATACACTAGCTTTGGAATATAGAATAACTGCTATAATTGATTACCTGATGCAGCTTAAATGATGAGATTATTCAAGAGTGCTATGGATTTTAGCCTTGCCACTCACTGATTGAAAGTACAATGAGCGAACATCGATTCATAACCTGCTCACTTTTGAATTCACCTCCGCTGTATCATTAGTCTAGCTGCATGGCCTGGAACCATAGGAGATCATGGTTATCTAGCTTCATGGTTAGAGTGGCGAGAGATCAGAATTATCTAGTTAAATGTATGTATGTATGTATGTATGTATGTATGTATGTATGTATGTATGTATGTATGTATGTATGTATGTATGTATGTATGTATGTATGTATGTATGTGTATGTATGTATGTATGTATGTATGTATGTATGTGGTGTGTGTGTGTGTGTGTGTGTGTGTGTGTGTGTGTATGTATGTATGTATGTATGTATGTATGTATGTATGTATGTATGTATGTATGTATGTATGTATGTATGTATGTATGTATGTATGTATGTATGTAGGTAGGGTAGTAGGTAGGTAGGTAGGTAGGTAGGTAGGTAGGTAGGTAGGTAGGTAGGTAGGTAGGTATGGTATGTATGTATGTATGTATGTATGTATGTATGTATGTATGTATGTATGTATGTATGTATGTATGTATGTATGTATGTATGTATGTATGTATGTATGTATGTATGTATGTATGTATGTATGTATGTATGTATGTAGGTAGGTAGGTAGGAATGTATGTATGTATGTATGTATGTATGTATGTATGTATGTATGTATGTATGTATGCATGTAGGTGTGTATGCATGCATGCATGCATGCATGCATGTATGTATGTATGTATGTATGTATGTATGTATGTATGTATGTATGTATGTATGTATGTATGTATGTATGTATGTATGTATGTATGTATGTATGTATGTATGTATGTATGTATGTATGTATGTATGTATGTATGTATGTATGTATGTATGTATGTATGTATGTATGTATGTATGTATGTATGTATGTATGTATGTATGTATGTATGTATGTATGTATGTATGTATGTATGTATGTATGTATGTATGTATGTATGTATGTATGTATGTATGTATGTATGTATATACGTAAGTTAAGTATGTCGGCATGTTAGAACAGTGAAGTTTCTGAGCAACATAACAGGGAAAAATACATGGTTTTGCAGCCTACCATACTCGCTCTGGCCATATAATATATGAACA
The DNA here is from genome assembly GCA_034190875.2 of Urechis unicinctus. Classification (NCBI taxonomy): domain Eukaryota; kingdom Metazoa; phylum Annelida; class Polychaeta; order Xenopneusta; family Urechidae; genus Urechis; species Urechis unicinctus. Next base: position 2,988,870 of record CM067343.1, on the reverse strand, counting down.
AGCGACAGGGAAATATATTTCTCTATGTTGTTGGGGATAAAATTGATGTTCCCCTCCACTTTGCACATACCCTGCATCATGAGATGGGAGTCATAGCCCCGCAGGTTATGGAACACCCCAGGGATGGGTGTTGTCAGATTACATACGTTATGGGCTGGCCTTTTGTACAAACCTGTTATATGGCAGTGATCGCGGACAGAGTAACGGCCCAATTTTTTCTTGCACACGTGACAGTGGGTTGCAGCCTTATGTGCCCTTCTATCCTCCTAAGTCATCCGCTTAGGGACAGGCTTGGACAGAACTGCATTGATATTTTGCTCCTTCTGCTGCAGAGCCTGTAAGAACTTCTCCACGGCATCGCTTCCTTTGTAAGCCACAAGGGGTTCGGTCTTACCTTCACATTAAACAACCACAGTGCCGTAGCCGCATCCTATGTGTTCCTGTGTTCTCGGCGTGTTGCTCTTGCCAGGATCAAGTGCAGGACCCGGAAGCTTCACTGTGAGCGCCGCAAAGTCAGCATAGATGACATAGGGTGCAGCAAGCTGTTTCTGCCAGTTCTGGAAGCATAATATATTCTTCCCTTCCTCGGGCATATTCATAATTTGTCTTCTGGAACTTAAGACGCAGTGGGGGGACTGGGGACTGGTTGTGGGAACGTGCGGGGCAGAGACTGGTCTGCGTGGTTTGGGGACTGGGGCTGCTATGTGTGCCACCCCAGCCCTTATTCTAGCCAATATATCCTTGCATGTATCGTCATATTCATTGCGCTTTTCAAGTGCTTGAGTGCAACCTTAGAACGTGGGTAAGGAGGTTTAAAACCGTTAATTGTAACATGAAAGTTTTGGGCGCTACGTGCGCGCATATTGTGGGTCATGTTTACTATGCAATTTCATGTCTCTAAAAGGGGTGTTCATGATACACTAACAGTAACAGTAACAGAGCAAGTGGATTTTGCCCTTGTTGACATATTAAGGCTCAGGGCCCTCAGTCTGCGAGTTCCTAACAGACTGTTCTTTTTTCATGTGGTACACAATCCTTTGGTGAGTCCTGTCGTACACACAACCCATACACAACCCTATGTTATTTATTATAGCCTTCTGACAGCCCGTACAAGCACGATAAACACTACCGTCTCTTATCCCATATATGCGGCCGTTACAAAATTCTTGCGAGTCTGTTACAGGGGGTTGTTTTTTCCAGTCAAAATCCAAGCGCACTTGTTTTCAAACACTACCTATCTTGTGTTTCTATGTATATAGATCTATCTACTCACTTAGCAATCCCGTATATATCCAGCTAACGCAGCAGGCACCTCTGCTCACGGTCAAGGTCCGCTCCTCTGTAACCATATTTGACCACCACTTAGACTAATGAAAACTGGATTTGGCATACACAATGGTATATGGATTACAGAAACTTACCCGTCCCGCTATCAACACTTGTGCATGGCCTAGATTGGGGTCATATAACTTGGTGAAAACGCGACGTGCTACGTTGGACAGAACAATGACGGAGACAAATCTTTCCACAGGTGTTGGAACAGATTGTAGCTTGCACTATTCCATGAAGAAAGGGTCCCGCCTATCTAGCGCAGGCCGGGGTGCATTGTCGCGAGGCTTTGGGGCCGGCACTGGGTTTGGTAGGAAATTCGATGCTGCTTCCGTGTGGTTCTTTGTGATTTTCTAGACCTTCCACGCAAAAAATGCGGCAAATCCTTAACATCCTGCCATTTGCAATCATGTTGGCCGCAATTCTTTCTACACCGGTTCCAACCTCTTTTTCAACCTCTTCTATATCGATTTCCAGAATGTCATCTATTTCCTCCACCATGTCTGCCGCAAAGGCGTCCCCCTTTCTCTCTGACCCTTCAAACTTTCTTTCCACCTGCTGCGGAGTATACAACAAATCATATAGACTGTCCCCACCCCCCATCAGCCAAAAACCTAGGATCTTCCTCTAGCCCACCAAATGTGACCCGCCCCACCGGCTTCATGGGCGCCTTCAGCTTTTTCTGTATCTTTTGCAACATATCCACATTGGGCTCCTCCGGCTCGCTCCCATTGGGAACCTCCCGCTTGTCCCCCATTTGCCCATATCTTGTACAGCCTGCTGGTGCCTATACCATACTTTTTTCAGTTATCGTCTACAGTGGAGATTCCACGCTGGGCCCGGAATGCTGTAATCTGTTCTTTCAAGGCAGCGACAGAGAAGGCAAATGGAGACTCCTCCCCAGCCGCTTAAAGCAACGCCCTCGAAAACTATAAAATGAAGGGTATTTGAAAAGAATCTTTAAGTGACTATTAGTTTCCTCTATCATGGCGATGGTGTATTCAACTAGCGGTGGTGTTGTCGGTAGATTGGCGTGAGTTGTCACATGTTTCTATTGTAATTATGTTGAAGAGATATCTGTGAAAGGGTCAACGAGGTTGAGAACTTTCTATTCATTTGACATACGTATTGTCAGTTGGGAGTCTAGTGAAATGGCCAACAATGTGTGATATATTCAAGCGTATATATACGGATGCGTATAGCAGATGGCCTGTTTTAAAAGACAAGTTACAAATGTATACACAACTTATTCAAGAACGGAGAGACAATAAGATCTTTAGGCAAATTAGTATAGATCAGCAGCGCTTGATAGAGCGGGGTTTCCATCTCGACACGGCTCTTAGTAAAGCGACCGAGGAGAATGATTAAAGAGTTTATAGCTACGCTAAGAGGGCTAACTTCGAGTTCTTCTGCGGTGATCGCTTCCCTTATTTTAATTCATTTAAGTCATAAGTTGACGCTACCGTGAAACAAACCAAAGCATATGGGAATACTGGGTTGACTTCGCTGTGAGTGTTGAGAGCGGGAATATTTCTTTACACAGAGCCTTGCCATTGCCAAATCTCGCCGCAGGCAAACCCCAGATCACTTACTACAACCCAATCAAGTCGTATACCTGCAGCAATAAATACCATTGATCCTCGAGCGACCACCATTGTTAGACATTGACCATGGCAGAGCATCTAACAAAACACACTTATACATTAGGAGTGAAGGTTAAAGTCCAGCCCTCTGTCAATAGGATGCTTTCAAGTGCACGTTATGATCAAGCCCCAGCTGTCGACCTGTTATCACACTTGGTTGATGTCGACCTGTTATCACACTTGGTTGATGTCGACCTGTTATCACACTTGTTGATGTCGACCTGTTATCACACTTGGTTGATGTCGACCTGTTAACACACTTGGTTGATGTCGACCTGTTATCACACTTGGTTGATGTCGAATAATCAATCAAATGTTGGTTCGCAAATATAATACAGCACCGATCACGTGACCAGAACAGCTAATTCGCCACGGACAGGTCAAATCCTTCCACGCGGGCAAACACCGGGACTCAAGCGATGCAAGTGAACCGTACGGGTAAGGATGCTCACGTGATAAAGATCCATCTCATGTATGCGGATGAGTTCGAATTTTTTCGTTGATCCGTTTGCTTTTATATCGCAAGAGAGGGGCCGCTTAGCTTTAAAGATGTGTATTCACATGGAAATTTCTGGTGGGGTAACTCGTCCCGTAAATATTCAATTAGTGTTAATCTTCGCCAATTGTTTGTCGAAGGGACGGCAACTTTTATTTATGATGTCGACAAACATACATCTACCCCACATCGACAATCACCCCATATCAAACACCACCCCACATCAACCGCCGTCCAAACATCCACCATTACCAACCAACATCGACCCTCACAACCCAACATCGACCATCAAAATCCAACATCGACCGCGACCCCATATTGACTATCACCCCATATCAACAGCCAACCCAACTCGACCACCTGCCCACATCAACTCGACCACCACCATCATCCATTGACCATCACCCCACATTGACCACAATCCTACATCGACCATCACCCCACATTGACCACCATCCCACATCGACCATCACCCCACATTGACTACAATCCTACATCGACCATCACCCCACACTCACCATAATCCTACATCGACAATCACCCAACATTGACCACAATCCTACACCGACTATCACCCCACATTGACCACAATCCTACATCGACCATCATCCCACATCGACAACTGCCCCACATCGACAACACTACCCTACATCCCTACATCAGTATGGGTTTGGTCGAGTCGGGTCGGGTAGGGTAGCATCGGGTAGGAGATATATATATATATATATATATATAGAGAGATAGATATAGAGAGATAGATAGAGATATATATATATAGAGAGATATATATAGAGAGATATAGAGAGAGAGATAGAGAGAGATCTAGAGAGAATCTATATATCTATATAGATCTCTAGAATAGAGAGATCTATAGAGAGAGATAGAGATCTGTATCTCTTTCTCTCTCTATCTATAGAGAGAGAGAGCGATAGAGAGATCTATCTCTCTATCTCTCTCTTTCCTCTATCTCTCTCTCCTCTCTCTTTAGAGATATCTCTAGGGATAGATCTCTCTCTATCTATCTATCTTTCTCTATATATCTCTTCTTTCTTCTCTATATATATATCTCTATATCTATATCTCTATATATATATCTAAATCTAACATATATCTCTATATATACACACATATATATATATATATTAGCGCGAACGCGACCTTTAGTGGACAAACATCTTCCATACAACCATATATACTTCGGTCCTAATTGGCGAAATAATGTTCAATCATGTGTGTTGGATGTATTTAATTGAAAAAGTAAAATATTTGATTTATGTTTAAATTTCATTACCGAAAAACTCTTTTTCTACTTATTCATCAATCTACAACATTGAATTAGATCGCGAAATGCTATAATGGTTCATAATGATCACATCTACAACAAACATTATGTTTCTAATCCGTTATGACCGAGAAAGATTTAAATATTTCGGTATTTCGCAAATATTCGAAAATATATATGGGCACGAAAGGTTGGATTTATATTTATAAATTAGTGTCCTGACCTTTCTTGGACGACCTTTCGAGGACTAAAAGTATATACCAGGAATCAAAAGTGACAAAAATATTTTTATTCGCATTAAACTATTTCATTGTATCAAGTAAAATATGACGAATATATAATTAATAATTAATGATAGGAATAAAGAACAATAAAAATTAATCCACGAATAGTTGAAGCCTTGGTATGGTTGCAATCGCCACAATATATATAGAGATATATATATATATATATATATATAGAGATATATATATATATATATATATAGAGAGAGATATATAGAGAGATAGAGAGAGATAGAGAGATATATATATAGAGAGAGATATATATATCTATATATATATATATATCTATCTATCTCTCTCTCTAGAGATATCTCTCTCTCTCTCCTCTCTATATCTATCTCCATCTCTCTCTCTCTCTCTCTATATCTATCTCTCTATCCTATAGATATGATCTCTCTCTCTCTATCTCTCTATCTCTCTCTCTATCTCTAGATATTATATGTCTCGTATATAGAGAGATATATACATATATCTCTCTCTAGAGAGATATAGAGAGAAATCTATATATATATACTATATATATCTTCTATATAGAGAGAGAGAGATGAGAGAGAGATATATAGAGAGAGAGAGAGATATAGATCTCTAGATAGAGAGAGAGAGAGAGAGAGACAGAAGAGAGAAGAGGAGAGAGAGGAGAGAGAGAGATAGAGAGAGAGAGAGAGAGAGAGAGAGAGAGAGAGAGAGAGAGAGAGAGAGAGAGAGAGAGAGAGAGATCTATCTCAGAGAGAGAGAGAGAGAGATCTCTAGAGAGAGAGAGAGAGAGAGAGAGAGAGAGGAGAGAGAGAGAGAGGAGAGGAGAGAGAGAGAGAGAGAGAAGAGAGAGAGAGAGAGGAGAAGAGAGAGTAGAGAAGAGAGAGAGAGGAGAGAGAGAGAGGAGAGAGAGAGAGAGAGAGAGAGAGAGAGAGAGAGGAGAGAGAGAGAAGAGAGAGAGAGAGAGAGATCTCTAGAGAGAGAGAGAGAGAGAGAGAGAGAGAGAGAGAGAGAGAGAGAGAGAGAGAGAGAGAGAGATCTCTCTAGAGGAGATCTATAGAGAGAGAGAGAGAGAGAGAGAGAGAGAGAGAGAGAGAGAGAGAGAGAGAGAGAGAGAGAGAGAGAGAGAGAGAGAGAGAGAGAGAGATATATATCTCCCTATCTCTATTATAGATCTCTATCTCTCTCTCTCTCTCTCTCCTCTCTAGATCTCTATCTAGAGAGAGATCTAGAGAGAGGAGATAGAGATATCTAGTAGATTATCTCCTAGATAATATATATATATATCATCTAGAGAGAGAGAGATATATATATATCTATATATATATATCTATATCTATATATAGATATATATATCTATATCTCTCTCTATATATATAATCTATATCTCTATAGATACTTCCCTGTCCTTCCTTCTCTACCCGACCCGATTTGACCCGACGCCTCACCCTACCTCTGCATCGTCAAAATAATTTCACCTCTAACCTCGACTCGCACACTTCGGTAACTCCTTCTTGGTATTGAAGTTTAATTTAGTAAAACGACAGACATGACAGCGCATGAAAATGAGACCCTCCATCAACCGCGGTCAAAACATCGACCACCGTCCCACATCGACCACCGTCCCACATCAACCACCACCCCACATCAACCACCGTCCAAACATCGACCGCCACCCCACATCACCATCACCCCCACATCAAACGCCATCCAAACATCGACCACCACCGCACATCAACCACCACCCCCATATCAACCACCGTCCAAAGATCGACCACCACCCCACATCAACCACCACATCAACAACCGTCCAAACATCGACCACCACCCCCACATCAACCACCACCCCACATCAACAACCGTCCAAACATCGACCACCACCCCACATCAACCGATCCCCCAACATCAACCACCGTCCAAACATCGACCACCACCCCACATCACCATCACCCTCCACCAACCGCCATCCGAACATCGATCACCACCCCAACCCACATCAACCTCAATCCTCCATCAAGCGCCATCCGAACATCGAACACCACCCCAACCCACACCAACCACCACCCTCCATCAACCGCCATCCGAACATCGATCACCACCACCCATCAACCACCACCCTCCATCAACCACCGTCCAAACATCGACTACCACCCCACATCAACCACCACCCTCCATCAACAACCGTCCGAACATCGAGCACCATCCCACATCAACCACCACCCTCCATCAACCTCCGTTCAAACATCAACCACCACCCCACATTGACCACCACCCCACATCAACCGCCGTCCAAACATCGACCACCACCACCCATCAACCATCACCCTACATCGACCACCATCGCACATCGATCACCATCCCACCCCACATCACCATCACCCTCCATCAACCGCCGTCCAAACATCGACCACCACCCCACATCGACCACCACCCCACATCAACCGCCGTCCAAACATCGACCACGACCACCCATCAACCATCACCCTACATCGACATCGACCCACTACCCCATTCGCACCATGCCACATCGACCATCACCCGCACGACATCGACCACATCGACCCCACATCGACCACCATCGCACATCGACCACTACCCCATACGGACCACCATGCCACATGGACGATAATCCCGCATCGACAATCACTCCACATCGACCACAACCATATATCGACCACAATCCTATATCGACCACTACCCCACATCGACCACTACCCCTCATCGACCACTACCCCACATCGACCATAACCCTGCATCGACCACTACCCCACATCGACCATAACCCCACATCGACCACCACAACCCCACATCGACCACTACCCCACATCGACCATAACCCCACATCGACCACTACCCCTCATCGACCACCACCCCACATCGACCCCCCACATCGACCACTACCCCACATCGACCACTACCCAACATCTACCACTACCCCACTTCACCAAAACCATCAACCAACATCCACCGCTTTCATACATCAACCACGACCGCACAATATCACCGAGGCGGAGTATTCCCTATATATATATATTTTTTCCATTCCATTGAATACTCGCTTTAATGGGTGTGGCACCTAAATTTATCGAGGCAATGGAGCTAGTATTGCCCTCTCGTCCAAAGGCAAACCTTATTCACTCGTCCGTGCTACCCAACCCGATGCTAACCTACCCTACCTTACCCGACCCGACTACAACCGACAGAAAAAGGACAAGCTCGTATTAACGACACACATGACAGCGCATGAAAGGAGAGTCATGACCGCATATGACCTGTTTAGGCGCATTGGTATCTGCAGATGCGCATTGGTATCTGCAGATGCGTCTATTTTCTGGTCGTTTTGGTATAGGTCTAACCCCCCGGGGGGGGGGGGGGCACTTGGCCTTATTCTGGATAGGGGTGTGCCGCGGGACATCGAAAACCCGTACCTGTCGTACAAGGTCAAAATGGCCAAAAGCATACCCCGTCGTACAAGGTATTATGCGAATGTATAACTACTCGTACAGATTGAAGCTGAAAAACATACCCCGTCGTACAAGTATGAGGCTAAAAAACCCGTCGTACAAGTCGAGAGGCCGAAAAAGCATACCCCGACGCGCGGCACATATGTACTACCTCTATACACTTAAGTGACCCCCCACCCACCCCCCCCCCCCGGGGTCTAACCCATCCATACGCTCGCGCAATCTGTGTGTCTTTACCTTTTAGTCGTTAGACGCGAACTTCGAAGTAAAAAGAGTTTATCTTAATATCATTACTGTTCAAGGTTAACAACACAAAAGCAAGATGGGAGATATATGACGCATGCCGTATTACCGATAATGCCACACTCAAACCACTCGGGATAATAATCTACCTCAATTGTGCCGCCGGTATATTCCCATACAGATATTATGAGGGTTCATGGCGCGGTTCCACAACAGATAGCCATCAGTGGTCATCATAGCGTTATAAAGGCTGTCCGGTCCTCTATCTCTGACCTTGTCAACGACGCAGGCAGTCGGTATCAACACGCACCACAGAAAATATAACTGCTGGGCACGTAGGAGTTTTCAGTAACAGCTATGCGTTCATTTTCTATGACGTCTTTAACCGGTTCTGAGGATTGCGATGACAGAATCTTACATCATCGATAGCAAACATTAATGATAGTACACACAAGCGCGAGGCTATTTTGGGCAAGTGTGGTCCGTGTGTTTACGTGTTAGGGAGGAGGGTTCCTGGCATGAGACCCAACGATATCTAGCATTTGTAATGTTCAAGTTGAATCGACCTTTCGGTAAATCTAAGCCTCATCTGTTCACAATTACAACTGAGCTGCAAACAATAAATATAAGCAAATTATATTAATGTGATTCAGGCCATTCGGCGCAGAGAGTACAGAAAAATCCAGCGCCGATTAAAATGAACATCTGCAATTGTAGATGCCAGAGGAATAAAGCATTTCAGCTAATGAGCTATCGTGAATTATTGATACCATATCAGCAAATCCGCTCACCGTATCGTCTATTTGGTATCTTGTGCGCATGGTAGTGACGCTATTTGCTTCCACGCTCGTATGCATACATACATATACATTAATGACGTAGGACATGTCGTGATCATTGGTAGTGATTAAGTGTACTATGGAATCGAATGGAGCTTTGAGCATAGTTTAATCGCGGTAGTGAGGTGAACAAAGTTTGCATCTGCTGAAACATTCATCGGTTGCTCATATACCGTATTTCTGTTATGTGCTCTGGCATGGGTGCTTGGCAACATGGAAGTGCTGGTCGAACCAGATGAGGTTTTTAATTATTAAGTAAAGCCTTCTTTTCTATAAATATACTCAACTCTCCCTGTCGATATATGTTGCGTTCAATCAGTAGTGTAATTAACAAAAACGCGGAAGGATTCTAGGTACAGAGTTAAATATTGAATAATGGTTATTCTTAATTGTTGGTCCTATATGGCGCTGCACCGCGGCGACACGCAGTCTAGTGTGTGCTCGTGTTTTTCTGTCATTTTCCTCGTGTTTTATCCTTTGTTGGGCTTGTGTTTTTAGTGCAGTGTGTGAATAAGATCGTCTACAACATCATTGAATCAAAGGATATATCTGAATCTGTTGGACTTTCTCATATAAAAATATAAATCTCTCTATATATATATACATATATATTTACATATATATATACATATATGTATATTTTTATGTAAATATATATATATATGTATATATACTTAAATGTATATATACTCTCACACTGTACGGACAAATACTTTGATAACAATATATATATATATATAAATATATATATAAATATATATATATATATATATATATATATATATATATTATATATACATATATATATATATATATATATATATATATATATATATATATCTATATATATATATATATATATATATATATATATATATATATATATATATATATATCTATATATATATATATATATATATATATATATATATATATATATATATATATATGCCTAGTGAAAGAATAGTAACTAATATTAAATATCGGAGCACAAAAATACTAAATGTTAAAAGGTTATCTATATTAGATGCTGTAATAAAACTTAATTTCATTGGATCAGTGTAGCCCCAGTTTTCACAAATGAAATTTGGCAAGTGAAGATCATATCTCCCTGCAAATGCACATTGGAAAAAGTCACAATATGTTATCGTAGCATTTTATATGGAAGATTTGAACATAAGCGTAATGCATAAAAAAATCTGTAATAGTAATGAGAATACAATTCACACCAGGAACCAACACCATGCAGGCAGAATTAGCACACTGACTGCAGTATTTTGGCCCAAAGTCTCTCGGGTACCCTGTTGCAAAAATATCAATCTATTCAGTATATTATATCCTGCCTTGGGATTATCTTCTGGCATCTCAGTAGGGAGTGGGTAGTAGAAATCAAGATGACACAATTCCCTGTCATGGCATCCTTCACAAAGGTGTTGGGTTTGTCATGGTCCTCACACATAAACATCTGGCACCGGAGACATCTGAATATATGAAAGTTACACATTAGTGCACAAAAAGGTCATTCATAGGTAGATATTACAATATTACTTGCGTAACATTACCTTAGTTTTGATGGATTTGCACACAGGCAACATTCAGGGTCTTGAGCAGATTGTGACATGTTTGCTAGCAATGAGTCAACTACCGATTGCCTTTGGGTCCCCCAAAGATTTTGGCTTTCCAGTTTTCGCTTTTGCTAATCGGTCAGCTCACTATCATCATGGTCATCTTGTACTCGGTCAGCTCACTATCATCATGGTCATCTTTTACTCGGTCAGCTCACTATCATCATGGTCATCTTGTACTCGGTCAGCTTACTATCATCATGGTCATCTTGTTCTCGGTCAGCTCACTATCATCATGGTCATCTTGTACTCGGTCAGCTCACTATCATCATGGTCATCTTGTACTCGGTCAGCTCACTATCATCATGGTCATCTTGTACTCGGTCAGCTCACTATCATCATGGTCATCTTGTTCTCGGTCAGCTCACTATCATCATGGTCATCTTGTACTCGGTCAGCTCACTATCATCATGGTCATCTTGTACTCGGTCAGCTCACTATCATCATGGTCATCTTGTACTCGGTCAGATAATTGGCTGTACTTTTTCCAAATGTCAGAAACTAAATAGTCTCCTTCACACAGTTAACATCTATCGTCAGAAGATAACTCCATATAAATTTACTATCACTATAACTGCTATTTCATGTTTAATTTTTATTGAACATAAAAAATGCTGTAGCAACTCTCCACAAATATCATGATCTTACCGATAGGATTTTCTTGTATAAGGGCCTCTTTGGAAGTAGCTGTATCAACTGTTTGTAACACAAGCAAAGGATGCACCTCAATGTGTTCTTAAAGATCAGTAAATATTGTAAAATAATTTTTTCTGGAATATTTCATAATTAACAAAGGTACCATGATTATTTGGTCTTGCTGAAGAAGCTGAGGTTTGCTTGCGCTTCACTCCACGTGGTATTATACCAGAGGTACTCCTCAGTGGAGAGTTAACAACAAGGCGGGAAGATTTTCCCTTAGCTGGGATAAGTGCTTTGAGTAATTTAGCAGCGGCTTTACCAAATGCCTTCTCAGGGTCTGCATTTATAAAAAATTTTACATATATTTTTGTATTTGCAGAAATTCTAGCCTTCAATAGTGCCAAAACAAACGTCAAATTCAGTTTATCTAGCTTTCTCACAACTTATGCCTCCTCACTGATTTCATTGTCCTGTCTATAGCTATCGATAATGCTATCATTCAACAGCCTGTACAACTGCCACAGGAACCCCCCAAACTACCAACGAACAAAGAGGAGGTGCTTGCTGATTAGGCAAGGCAACTCGCCCCTGGTGTTGTGATGATCTGATGCCACCTAAGGGGCGAGGGTCCGTATGCAGAACTGTGAGCGTTATAAGCAAATTTCCTCCTTCTCGCAATGCAGACAAGGGACAGTTAAAAAAATATGCATTTTCATACCATCAAATGTCTTGTCCAATATCTTGCCTAGAGTCCAACAACAGTCATACTTCTAATCAACAGAATCAACGAAATCCAACACAATTTTAAAATTGTTGTCCAACATAGCTTCCGCGCGAATCGAAAACATGAACGAGAATTAACGCAATTATGTTGCATTATGGGAGTCGACCATGTTGATTTTTTTGACAAAGTTTCATGATGTGCCGTATTTTATAGCCGTGCACGACGTCTTATTGACATATATTGATATTACCGTCGTGCGCCGCTACGTATTTTAGTGCTCAAACAGAACAAGTAGACAAGTAGGGCTTTTGTAAGTTTTTAGTGAGTTAATCTGTCGTTTTGACTTCGGAAGCTGCGTAATTTCACTGGCTGCGCTTCGCCTCTACAGCTCGGATGTGAGAGATCAAAAGTAGTAAATAGAGCAGAGCTGTCAGAGGCGGAGATTCTTTGCCTAGTTGCTGATAAAAGGAACGCTGTACATTTCCATATCATCATATCAGATTGTCGATAATATAAGCATGACATAAACGTTTGCGGGAAGCAAAGCTCCCCTTCCCTAGCCGCACACGACGGTAATAACTAATATAAACAAGACACGGCTACCCCTTCCCCTGATCGAAATATATTGCGTAACCTAAGATAGAGAGCGTGTAAATATGAAAAAAGTGACTATAAATTAAAGCATGGAA
>CM067343.1:2953711-2971140 GCA_034190875.2 Urechis unicinctus | reverse complement strand
ATGCAATTTCTGAAGTTGTCTATGTGACGCTATGTTCACGGTACTAAACCATCGTTGGCAAAGAAGCACAAATATGGAGAGGATGAAAAAGCTCAGAGAACACTGTATTCATAACTGAAAAAGTAGGGCCGGTATAAAATTTGTAGGGCCGGTAGAATTTCAATGTTACCGGGCCGCCTGACCGGTGAAGAATCTGGCTAATTTCGAGCCCTGATACATACATACATATATGCATGTGTGTGATTGATACATACATACATACATACATACATACATACATACATACATACATACATACATACATACATACATACATACATACATACATACATACATGCATGCATGCATGCATGCATGCATGCATACATACATACATACATACATACATGCATGCATGCATGCATGCATGCATGCATGCATGCATGCATGCATGCACGCACGCACGCACGCACATACGCACGCACGCACGCACATACATACATACATACGCACGCACGCACGCACGCACGCACGCACACACACACACACACATACATACATACATACATACATACATACATACATACATACATACACACACACACACACACATACATACATACATACATACATACATACATACACACACACACACGCACATACATACATACATACATACATACATACATACATACATACATACATACACACACACACACACACACACATACATGCATACATGCATCTGTATGTATGTATGTCCATTGCATAGATAAATGATGCAGTGTTTCATCAAGGTTCTCGCTGAAGAGAGTGAGTTGCCCCCTTACCTACAATTTGGAGGGGGAGTTGGAATGTCATAGCTTCACCAGCTTCAGTCGCTCTCATTCTAATTTCTGCAGTGCTGGGGCACCAGCATGTCATGGCGAGAATATTCACGCCATCAGCCAACACAGTAAATATGAGAAGCAGCAGCAGCTCATTCAGTCCGTATACCCTAACTGACATCACACGACCAAGTTTTATATTCCAGGAAAGTCGACCGAGGGAAAGAATGTCACACCACGCCGGGTGTGGGCATGAACATTTGTATCAAGGTGATTTGATTTTACTCAATAAACAATGTGTGGCCGGGGTCAAACGTCCCGGGAGAGCGGTGTTTTTGTCATTTCCCCCGCCACCACCAGTTAGTTGCTGCGCGCGTCGGCCAGTGTCAAGTGATTTCAACTCCCAAAGGGCACATGTATATGAATGTGTTTCCATATGCGAACTAAAAACGACGGGAACGGGCGCCTTTGTTTTGGACCCATGACATGCTGAGATAATTGACTGGACACACACCGCAACAAGATCCGAACCGGCTACCTGGCTACCACGGGGCTCAGGGAATAACGATTTGCGTAGACAAAATGACGCACCCAAAATGGCCCAAATATTAGAAATACTCCTGCAGCAACTGTTACAAATATTCGATAATTAGACTACTTACTCGAAGTGTTGTGTTGATGAATAAATTATTCCAAAAGAGCATCAGCTATGTGATGAATCGTTCGATTTCAAGTGCTTTGCCAAGAACACGCTGGGCCGCCATGTTGAAAAGTATAGATATGTGATCACAGTCTTTGACGGAGAAGTGATGCCCCCTGTTGACGGATTATAAGACTAGTTTTGTAGCCGTTTTGCTGCGAGGTGGGACGGCTAAAAAACCCATTATTACCGCAAATAAGATTACCCTGTTTTTCAAAATCATTCAAAAATTAAGAAAATCGAACGCCGCATCAATGGGGGCAAATACATTTTTAAAATATTGTCGTTTTAATGAAAATCCAAGAGCTTGTAGTTTCGAGTAAGTAGCTCACAAAGATGCACACCTCACAACGTCAAGTTATAGACCCGTAACAGCTCGTAATGGCATGTTGTGTAAGTATATATATATATATATATAGATATCTATATATATATATATAATATATATATATATATATCTAAATATATATATAGATATATATATATATATATATCTCTAGATCTATATATATCTATATATATATCCCTCTCTCTCTTTCTCCCTCTCCCTCTCTATAATCCCTCTCCCTATATATCCTAGATCTCTCTATAGATCTCTCTCTCTCTCTCTCTTCATATATATCTATATATAGAGGCCTCTCTATCTCTCTCTATCTAGGAGAGAATCTAATCTCTCTATCTATATAGAGAGATATATAGAGAGAGAGATCTCTATATATAGAGATCTCTCTATATAGAGAGAGAGATCTCTCTCTAGACTCTATCTCTCTCTTCTCTCTAGATATATATCCCTATCTATCTCTATCCTCTCCCTCTCTATCTCTCTATATATATATATATATATATATATATATATATCTATATCTATATATATATATATATATATTTCAACCTAACTGAAGTGATTGCATGTGCACTTTAAGGAGTGTTGGGATTTTAAACTTAAGATTAAAATCATCAATATACATGCGATGGTAAAACAAAATTGGTTGAATTGTGGTTGCCAAAAATTTGAACTCTGCGATAGAGGTCGCAACTATTTTTTGATAATGGTCAGCATTAATGATTTGTAGAACCCAGACTCTTTTTTTTAACTTGACCTCATACATAATTCAAGGTCATCAAAAATGTGGCGATCTAAATCCGCATTAACTTCGGGAAACATTACTCGATATTTTAAAAATAACACCAATTTGTAGCTTATTTCATTTTCCAACTTTGTGGTTAATATATTGCGTTGCAAACAATCAATGGTTTTGCCGAGCGCCTAAGGTCGAAAAATTGTGGTATAATGTTTAAATAATTAACCACAAAAACCATGTGACCCCATATTTTCCAATATGTTGGTCATCTTATCACAATTTTTGGGAAATCGATAAGTAGATGGCATTTTTAAAGAAGCGCATCGATCGTAAACCTTTGGAGCAATGTACGGAATTGGTCCACAGTCTAGAATAGATTGCAAGTGCTATTGGGCCATTAAAGCTAACAAAACTTAGCAGGCTTGCAGATGATATGGAAAATGAATGCGAGCTGTCAACGTTTTCATAATTTTGTGAAGACATAGACAATAAACTGTGTCTTACTTTCAAGAAGCGATATCACTTGTTCATCATATTACCCCGTGTGGACGCATTAGTTCATTATATTTTAGACGTCCTGTAGGTTTACTCTATCATAATACAGTGTGTCCCTGGTCTTTTGGTGGCTGCAAATGAAGCATAGTGCAATGGTGGCGAGTCAGTTACACACACAAACAGCAGGATATTTTTCAACAGCAAGTTAGATATCGCAGAGAAAAATAAATATTTATATTGTACATGGCTGTCGACATCATAAATAAAACATTTACGGGACGAGCTACCCCGCCCGAAATTTCTATGCGAATACACATCTTACAAGCTCACCTGTTCCTCTCTTGCAATCTAAAAAAAAAAACTTCGAAATAACTCGATTGATCACCAGCACGTGAACAAACTTACCCGTATGGTATCTAAATAAGAGTCCCAGTTTGTTTGTCTGCGCGGAAAGATTTGACCTGTCTGTGACGAATCTGCAAGACGAGTTCCCGCTCTGGTCACGTGATCCCTAGTCGTTATATGTTATTCATGTTTACCTCGCCAAGCATATCAATATTTCAGTGTTTGCATAAGGTGAACCCAAATCGCGCATGGCGTACTGAGCTCTGTGTAAGCGAGCAAACACTTAATATATTACTCGACCCCAACCATTCAACACACAAGAAGAGCCCAGTTGTATATTCTTCCACTGCAAATTAGGTATCTTATTCTGTTGACCTTGATACCCTTTTGCGCCCTTGACGCGGAGGTGATTTGGTGGTGGATTGGTGGCAGCCAACTTTC
Source organism: Urechis unicinctus (assembly GCA_034190875.2). Taxonomy (NCBI): domain Eukaryota; kingdom Metazoa; phylum Annelida; class Polychaeta; order Xenopneusta; family Urechidae; genus Urechis; species Urechis unicinctus. The sequence continues at coordinate 2,967,271 of CM067343.1, read as the reverse complement.
CCACGCGACCGCACCCACCTGATTTAAAGTACTGACCAGAAAACATTGTGTAGCAGACCAATGGTTGGCTAAAATAGCACATAGGTCACAAAACCAAATACAAAACCAACTAAACAGAGGAGAAAAAGGGTAGGAGCCCGCAAATTCCCGTAGATAGTTAATGCGAAAAAAACTAAAACAGTGTATCAGTTTTAGGGATATATATGGCATCGTTGTCCATGTCTGAAATTTACCCATAGCTCAATCTATAGAAAACTAATGAGTGACTTGCGTGCAGGAAGAGAGAGAAATACCCTGTGTTTGAGAGGGCTAAGTTATAATGTCGTAGCTGAGCCTCTTTGACGTAAAAAACAGCTAATAGCCAATATTCGTGACGGAACCTTTTTTGGAATGGCCGAAGTAGCCAAACAAGTACCAGAAACCCCCACAGACTATTTTAGTGAAATAACCCCTATATTCAAAAACATAGAACTCAAACGAGATGAAATCAGACCCTTCACAAGGGACATTATGAAAGTGAGTTAACAAGGTGACAATTTAAAGGCCATAGGGATCATCAGGAATTTTGTTGCGATCGTTATGATGTCATAACGATTTTTATTATCTATTTTCACATAGAGGAATTGCAGACGTTGATAAGGAGCTACAAATGTGTGAAAATATTGCTTGCTAACCCACTATTTAAATGGTACTTGGATCATGATCTGGTGATCTCAAAGATATGCCAAATGTAATGTTCTCACGTGGAAGAACCGAACGCGACACCGAGGTGTGCGCCTGCGCACGAGGTTCATAATAAACACTTCCGCCAGCCGGCATGGATGCCGAGAGGATACTTGCGATACTCCAAATGAAAATGTGTTCTGTATGTAATCCATTAAACGATATATAGCTACATCGATGTCTGTGTTGCTGCGGGATATTTCACCAAACACAGCCTGTTTCAAACGATTTGCCGTTACCGTATCAGTCGCCAGGTATGTACGAATGCACGAATGTAGTTAAATACTCTTTTCAGCGTTGTATTTTTTGAAAATGTTCTTGTTTGTGAGTAGATGTGAGGGTAATGTCGACCCGAGTCAGACTGTTATAGCCGAAACTTTTAAGCTACTCGGTAATTCGGCATATGGTAAATATACTTAAATGTATTAAATGTACAAATTGATACTTTCTAATCAATTATAAATTTATTATTTGAACAAATACCACTTAAGTGCTTATGGGTTTGTATATGTTTGCAGGTAAATGTGGCAGATAGGTCGATCGCGAAGAGAGGGTCAGAAATTGATCAACGACATAAGTTACAGAGCCATGAACGATTTAATCCCAAACCTTTTTGAAATCGACACGGCCAAAAACACCATTTATCCCGGCAAATAGGTTATTTTGTTTATCTGTACGCAAATGTAAGAATGCTTGATTTTTACCATGATTGTAACGATAAGTATGTCAGGTGATTAGATTTTGTCCATGTGTAGATGGATGCTATTAGTAGTTATATTGCCCTTAGTAGTGCGCATCTAACTGTTGTCATTAAACCCAACATGAAAGAACAATTTAACCGAGATTGCCCTCAATGGTTGCCAGCTGTAGCGTGTGATGATCATACCAACAACTTTATACAGTGTAAAATGAATTGATCCAGTGGGTACCTCAACCGTGCTGTGTGACCCGCCAAAAATATGATAAACGAACCCCGGGGTAATTTAAAGAGGAGCAGAGTGGAGATGGCTTGATAGGACTGTGTAGTAAAACGTATAACTGTTATGCACCAGAATAGGTCCATCAAAGACTTTATAGCTTGGCTAAGAGGATTCACTCCAAGTGGCTTTGCAATGATCGCTTCCCTAATTATCATATACTGCTATTGTTAAGTTGCCGTACCTTGCAATAAACAAAATTGCATTCGTATACTGGGTTGACGCCATTGCGATTTATGAGATCAGGCAAGAGTTCGCTAACACTTCACAAAGACCATGAGAACTGTACAACTATAACACTCAAATAATACTTATCACTGAGCAATGTATTTTGGGTGAGGAAGACAGGTGATCCCACAAAATATTCACTTGAATCACACATGATATTTAGTTTATAGGTGGTTCATTAGCAGAAAACTTCACAGTTTACAACTTGCTGTTAGATATTAGCAAATGACACGTTGGGAATGGGCACAGATAGCTCAAAAATGCATGTGTCATAATACATATCTCAATACAATTATCATAGCTATCTTTGCATAACTGTCACAATGTTTATAATCTAGGGCCCTAATTGTGCAGAACTTTGAACCCGGACTTTGACCCTATTAGATGAACTTATAGCTAGAGAGACTGGCATTGTAGAATCAAACCTGTCCAAAGAGCGGCAAGCACAGCATATGAACACGTGGGAACAAAAAGGGTATACCCCTCGTATCTGTGCTCTGGGTTGAAAGTCGCGAGCAGAACAACCGTATGATGCCCATCGCTGAGTCTGTGGCCACCTTAGAGGAAACAAACATCCCTGTTGGTCAAAAAAAAACATCTGCCATGGAGCCCGAGAACAATCAGGGTGAAGTTGCTGATAGCACGAAGAGACTCAGTAAACAAAACAAAAACAGTAAACAAAAACGCCAGACCGAGGCCAATAAATGGAAAGTGCTGTAATCTCCTGTTACTGAACGGCAGTTTGGAGTCACAGAGCAGTGCTATGTTGCCGAATCACAGCGTGCAACTCCATTTGGTGATAAATCCATTCATCATAATGTCATCATCCCAGACACTCTACCGAGCATGAGGCATGTGAGGAGTACCGTACGACGGGCAGGTAGCACAGCAGAAGAAGATATTCACACGACTTCCAATGCTGTTAACTTCTACACACGCCTCTTTAACTTCATTACTAATAACTCTCCTCGGCCAAGAAACCAATCACTGCCGGCAAACTTCCGTTTACTGATGCTTTTCCACTAACACCGCTAGGTCAGGATCAGATTCCAGAGATCCGCACCCCAGACGTCACTCCATCTGTGGGTTACAAGCATTGGGGAGCCTATTGTTATTAGTCATTCCCAGTGGGATCTGAAGTTAGCCTTCATATTCCCTGTAACATCATGTCGTCGCAGTAACTCATTGTAATAGAACAGCGTACCATTGATTGCTGACGGCTCCTTCCGGAAAAGCTCCTTGTATGCTATCTGTAATTATATTTGTTCATTTTGGTGAAGTTGTTGATATTAAGTATGTGATTTTGGTTTGAATGTTTTAATTGTATTTGTATGACACAGATATATATATCACTCACTTCGAGCAAATCTTGTTTTGAATGCCACATTTCAGTTACGATAGGTGTGTCTGGTAAATACATCCAGGTTGTCCCCTGTGATATTTCACAAGTCCATTATATGCCTCTCAGAGGCCTGCCCACATTCATCTAGCAAGTTGAGCTTAGACGTGATGACCAAAGTAACACCAAGCGAGTTCAGTCTGACTGTATATCTTGTGGGATGACATGACTGTCATGAGAACCACAGGGAAGAAAGGGTATATGTGCAAGAATAAATGCGCAAGGGAATCGGAAGTATACCCTGTGTCATAGAAAGATATGTATCTTGTCTAACCTTACAACAGATATTTGACATAGTAATTGATATATGAGCCACTACCTTTGTTTTATGTATTTCCTTGACAAGCTCTTTCAACAGATGGTCTGTTTCCTGGGGGGTAATTCAATAGGTCTAAATTCGAAAGTCGGCCTCAGATTTTTCCTTTCCTGCTTTACAAGAAGTTGGAATAACAAATAGACTCTGCTTCTAAAATCGAAATTGCGGTTTCTTTTCCTGCGGTTTCATTAATGCATGTCAAATGACAAACCAGGCTTCCCTGTAAGACTGGTGTGAAGTGATGATTGGACCACTGAGATTTGGGTAGGCAGAGGAATCGCAAATTACACTGGTTTTCTCAGGAGATAAAAAACATCTCTTAGTGGTGCCCGTTTTCCGCTCCAGAATTCTAGAGGCATCGCGAATGTTATCGACGAATTCATCACTTTCTCGGAGTTTATACAAGCAAACCCTGAATTGGTTATCTGCTAAAATCCCAATATTGACGCCAGACAGGCTCAAAACCTTTTCCATTACGTTTTCTTGGTGGCGTTTGTCACTTTTAAGCGTATAATGACGACTTGGGGGCGGATCCAAGCATAGACAGGGCCATCAAATTGTTTATAGCTACGCTAAGAGGGCTCATTTCGAGTGCTTCTGCGGTGATCGCTTCCCTAATTATAATACATTGCAATCGTAAGGTGGCGCTACCGTGACACAAACAAAAGCACATGGGAATTCTGGGCTGACGTTACTGCAATTGTTTAGAGCGGGAAAAATGTCTTTTCATAGAGCCTTTACCACTGCCAAAACACGTCGCACGAAAGGCTTATGAATAACGAAAATAGCAAGTACTCTTGCTCAATAAATGTCAACTTGATAAATTATGGAAAACAGTTCGCCTCTAACAGCGTCCGCGCAGTTTACGATCCTCAATATATCATGTCTTTATAGCTACTATGAGCTGCGTGACGATTATGAAATTAATAGAAAGACACCCCCAACATAAGGTGACGATAACATGAAATCAGCAAAAAGCACATGGGACTGTTGATCCAACGTCTCGGGGCTCGGCGGCAGTTCTCGGGAACTAATCGGGTGATATATTTATGCTGGAGCTCTCTCGGAACCTAATCTGGTAACGGTAATAGATTTGTACTAGAGCTCTCTCGGGACCTAATATGGTGATAGATTGATGCTGAAGCTCTCTCGGGACTTCCGCATTTAGATATGGTTGTAAAACATTATCCCTGTTTTCATTTAAATATTCCATTGACTATAATGCCAGTTTGTATTTTCAGCACACAATATTGCCTTTGTAATCTAACTTCTATGTATCGTATGCAAATTTCATAACACTTTGTTCAAGTTGTGGGGTAATCTTGTTGCTTTTGTTCCTCCTTTTCCCCGAGAATGTTCTGACCCTGAAACGACCCAGATTTCCCTGTTAACCCGATTATGATATCAGTATATATGGGTAGACCGTTTTATTACAAATGGCTTCTTGAAACCAAACTTCAAGTGTATAGGATGTGGGGAGCAGCCCCATGAACCGGGTACTTGGTAAAGTAACTTGACGTCATTTGGTGACGATTGGATTGGCTTTGTAACAATAGCTGCTGTGATGTTTTCACATTAGAGAATGTAACTTGAAATGTAATATATGTCACCTTAGCGCGCATGCGTTGCCTTCAACGAATGGTACGCTCTGGTGAAACGCTAAGATCATATTCAATGATCGATGCGATTTCTCTGGAAGATGCCTGAAGAGTTTCTTTGGAAACATGATTATCAATGTCGCGATCATCGAATATCTAAAGGGCAACATTGTCTGTTTCTGTTCAAGACACCACAATGAGGCCAACACCGGTTCGTCCATAACGTTCGAACACTTTGAATGGAAATACATTATGGTTCTGGTATACGTTCTGTCGAACACAATGACAAATCTACACCAGCATTGTAAACAAATTCAGTGTCATTTAATGTTAGATATGGATTGTCAGCTGGCAAAAAAATCGTTGTTATACGATGGCAATTATTGCCATAGTAGGAAATATAGAAGTTCATTCATTGATTCTTATACATGGAAGCTGAAATTGTGAACTTTCAACAATTGATTAAATTACAAAGTAGCATGTACCACATACAAAGCGTCACAATTCATCCTTTCACATTACTTGCTTGCATCAATAATAAACCTAAATAAAAATAATGTGACAAACAAATCAATGACCGATCCTAATTAATGCTAAAATTTGGTAGCATAGGCAACTATTCATTGATACTTCATTTTATTTGAGGGGGGTCCTACATCTGGAACAGTAAACCATTTTCCTTGATAAATTTGCTGATACTAGATAGCTATATGAAACACACAAACTTCTACAATATAATCATTCTTATTACACATATGTTACATGTAACATCAACGGTTGCTGACTTAATGGGGAAACAGCATTTCTTGTTTCATTTACTTACACCACTAAAGTTTTCCAATTTACAATCACTCAGGGTACAATATCGCCATTGTAATCTAACCTCTTTGTATTATTCGGAAACTTAACATAGGCTTCGTCCCAATCCAGGAGTAGTTTGACTGCTTTTTCCAATCCTTTCCCGCTCCAATGTAAACCTGGTTCGTGTCGATTTTCAATCAAGAACGGAGCCGATTTTCCTGATAATCCACCTATGTTGTTAAAAACGCAGTAGAGGCTGTGCTTGTCGGTGTACCATATAAACCACATTTCCCACATCGAGCTTTTCGTTCCTTTTTTTTCAAAACCCTTATACCATGCCGTCATCAATGTTCCAGGTACATAAGGGTGGAACGTTTTGTTTTTGATTGCTTCGTGGTACCAATCTTGGAAATGTGTCCAATGTGTGGGATGTGGTGAAAAGCCGAATGAACCAACTATCTTGTACATATAGGAAACGTCATATGGTGTTACTTTGATTGGCTTATGACCGATTGCAGTTGGCATGTTTTCGCTAAAGAGCGAGTAACCAGCGATACCAGCCCTGTTATCATAGTGCGCATGCGCTGCTTTCAACCATTTGTACGCCCATGGTGATACGCTGAGATCATCTTCAATGATCAATGCAATTTCCTTTGTTCCAGGTTTTGGACGCCACGAATCTATCCACTGTCCATAAAGTCCTGCATGTTCCTCCCATACAAAAACTTCTTTTCGGCCTCCCACTTTCCAGTCAAAATCAATTGCTGCTTGAAGAGTTTCTTTCGAAATCTCATTATTGGTATCACGATCCAAGAATATCTCAAGAACAGCAGTATCGTTGCCAATTACCAGTTCATTCAGTGTAGCCAGCAATGTCTGAAGAGATTTTGTCCGTTTGTAAGTGAGGACAATAATTCTTAAATCGACTTCATCCTCGAATTCATAAGGTATGTTTGGGGAACATGCACGGACACGGGTTTTCCCTTTGTTGTTCACGTGATTGGGTGGTGGTCTCTTTCCATGGTTTTTCGTTACCACTGTTGACCTAGAAAGTTCCGTAACCATATCAAGCTGTATAATTGCAAGAATACTTGCACATATAACAACCACTAACGTGATACATGGGCATCTTCTTGTAGCTATCATAACGGATGTTTTCGCGAAAGATTGTAGGCTTGATTCTGCAAAACAAATGCACGGTGCAATTAATATTTCAAAATTTCCTTAAACATTTTCATAGATTGATAATCCTTTTAACTATACCACATTTTGTTGCTTTAATGATTCCTTGCCAAAAAGTCTAGAAGTCAAACATTCTAGAGAATCTATTGCACACCGCTTTAGTCGGATAATTGTAATTTAAACAGTATATTTGGTCATTGAATAGTTATACTGTGATCTTGGTAGTAAACACATGTTCTTGGTTCTTAATAAAGTAACGTCACTTATTCAATAAGAGGTGAGAATTTGGCTGCAAGGATTATTTTCTCCTCAAAACGGAGGCATTATTTGCTCACCCGAACTAATTACACACATTATTAGTCTCACCTGAACTAATTACACACACATCATTACTCTCAACTGAACTAATTACAAATTATCACTATATTCGTCAATAATATTTTTTCTTTGGTTAAACGGATGTTTGTCGCATCAATAGTTTGATGCAATGTCTTGTTTAATAGTTTAGGTTAAGCACAACATGCCAGTCTTTGCCAGGCCATCCCTTTGCAGATGAATGATGGAAGTTCCCAGTTACATTGGTTTTATCGACACGATGGCATAAGGGTTTCTGATATTTTTGTACACAGTTTCTGATGTATTTTCAACAAAACACGTGTTGTGATGCACATATCATTACACGTGAGATGTAAGAATCAAATATATCACAAGCTAACGGACAGTTCAATGGATGATATCCATATTGATACATATGTATTACATTCTTAATCTAAATATATATATATATGTATATATATATATATATATATATATATATATATATATATATATATATATATATATATATATATACATATATATATATATATATATATATATATATATATATATATATATATATATATATATATATATATATATATATATATATATATATATATATATACATATATATATATTTGTACATATATATATATACATATATATATATATATATAAAATCAAATTTATTTATATATATATATCCATATTGATACATTTGTATATTTATATATATATATATATATACATATTTATGTATATATATATATATATATTTATATATATATATATATATTGATGTATATATATATATATATATATATATATATATGAATATATATATATATATATATATATATATATATATATATATTTATATATATATGAATATATATATATATATATATATATATATATATATATATATATATATATATATATATATATATATATATATATATATATATATATATATATATATATATATTGCATATGGGTAATTATATTATTACTTTTGGCTTTTTAACGCCATCACACCCTTTGTGGCGCTTGCTATATATATTTATTTTCAGCACCTTTTCGCCTCAGTGTCAGTGTCACATTCCTCGCGATCGCTGCGGTTAGGTATAAAAACTTATTCTTAAGCAAGAGAGCAAAATATTGAGCGTTTAGTCCTTTCCCTGAGGTAACATGTTTTTCACGCTGCGTAAGTTTTTCAGCGGTTCACGATATACTCTGCTACACATTCGCTCGAGTGTTTAATATTATCGTTTAGTGAAGGGCTTGTTTCAAAACCCAGCTGCCTGAACACTTCCAATTGTGCAATGAACCGACGTTGACGAAATCGTCAACACGAGCTATTCTCCGCTTGCTCTGACAGCCTGTTAGTATGAACACGTCAACCATTGCAACGTGGTAGACTGATTTGTTGGAACTCACTCATCAAGTCGCTCACTCACTCACTCACTCACTCACTCACTCACTCAACCACTCACTCAATCACTCAGGCACTCACTCACTCACACTTAACTACCCACTCATCCACTCACTCACTCATTCACTTACACAATCACTTGCACTTAGTCACCCGCTTACTACCTAAGTAGTATAGAGACTGGGGGTACGAGCACAGCTACCAAACTGGACTAACATGATTCAGCGAACCGCTCGCACCTCCCCCCTTTGTGACAATCGTGACAATTATTATGCATAACAATTATAAGATTCGAATTGCGCTTTCCATGGCAACAGTTGACCCACGTTTTATGACCATTGGTCTATTATTCACGATTTTATAAGAGCTTGAAAATGTTTCAGTCCCTGTAAATACCTTCTTTCCTATTTTTTTCGTTAAAACAATAAAAAACCTCAACAAATAACAATAACAAAATCGCCAGCCGATTTTTGCATGCGACTACTGAAAAAAGATTGCATACCTGTATTTAGAAAGTTTGCAATCGAAAAGTGCTACAAAATGATGTAATGTTTATAACAATCGGACAACTATTTATGGAGATAATCTCATTTTCGACCACCGTGACCTTAGTTAAAGATCAAGGTAAAAACATAAACTCTAGGTTTAGCTCACGAATATTATTTTCCATATATACAAATGATTCGAAAAATTCAACAATAATTGAGTTCTGTATCGCGAGGAACCGTACCCCCCCCCCACCCCCACCCCCCCCCCCCCCCCTTCAAAAAAAAAGCTAACCAATGTTAAGGGCTTGATGTCTGACCATGGGTACTTAGGAGAACTTGGCGAACTCTATCAGCTCATTAATGGCCAAGTACTCATGGATTTTAATTTTTCAGTAACAAATATTTTCGCTAATTTTCATCAGCATCGAACGCATATTGACAATTTTATAAGCAATCTAAAACATCTGCCATGGAGCCCGAGAACAATCATGGTTAAGTTGCTGATATCATAAAGAGACTAAACGATAATCAAAAACGCAAGAACAAGACATGTAGTCAGCAAACCTGAACACAACTGACAGCAACAACAAACATCTAAAATGCTGTAAATACAGCTAAATTAAAATACATATTTTTGCCGAGGGTAACACCAGTTGCTACAAGCAATGAGAGATATGGGAGCATTTCAGTAGTCGCCAGCAGCTCACTGTATGACCCCAGTATTGACATTCGCTATAATCTTGACAATAAAACATCATCAGGAAAGCAGCTTCCACGGTAGGCTTGAAATTGGAAAGGTGTAGACAGGGAATTCGACTGAAAATAAGATTGGGCGTGACTTGAAAGGTGTGAATTCCGATAAATACATCCAGGCTGTCCCCTGTGATTTCACCATGGTACTGATTTTTTCACATGTCCATTATATGCCTCTCTGAAGCCTGCCCACATTCACATAGCAAGTTGAGCATGGACGTGGTGGCCAACGTAAAGCCAAGCGTGCTCAGAATTGTCATGAATGCAAAAGTAGTCGATTTAAATACACACACACACACACACATATATATATATATATATATATATATATATATATATATATATATATATATATATATATATATATATATATATATATATATATATACATATATATATATATATAGTATATATATATAGATATATATATATATATATATATATATATATATTTATATATATATATATTGTTATCAAAGTATTTGTCCGTACAGTGTGAGATATTTTAAGTATATATACATATATATGTATATATATAAATATATATACATATATATTTATATATATATACATATATATATATATATATTTATATAAAATATACATATATGTATATATATATGTATATATATATATATATATGTATATATATAGAGAGATTTATATTTTTATATGAGAAAGTCCAACAGATTCAGATATATCCTTTGATTCAATGATGTTGTAGACGATTTTATTCACACACTGCACTAAAAACACAAGCCCAACAAAGGATAAAACACGAGGAAAATGACAGAAAAACACGAGCACACACTAGACTGCGTGTCGCCGCGGTGCAGCGCCATATAGGACCAACAATTAAGAATAACCATTATTCAATATTTAACTCTGTACCTAGAATCCTTCCGCGTTTTTGTTAATTACACTACTGATTGAACGCAACATATATCGACAGGGAGAGTTGAGTATATTTATAGAAAAGAAGGCTTTACTTAATAATTAAAAACCTCATCTGGTTCGACCAGCACTTCCATGTTGCCAAGCACCCATGCCAGAGCACATAACAGAAATACGGTATATGAGCAACCGATGAATGTTTCAGCAGATGCAAACTTTGTTCACCTCACTACCGCGATTAAACTATGCTCAAAGCTCCATTCGATTCCATAGTACACTTAATCACTACCAATGATCACGACATGTCCTACGTCATTAATGTATATGTATGTATGCATACGAGCGTGGAAGCAAATAGCGTCACTACCATGCGCACAAGATACCAAATAGACCATACGGTGAGCGGATTTGCTGATATGGTATCAATAATTCACGATAGCTCATTAGCTGAAACGCTTTATTCCTCTGGCATCTACAATTACAGATGTTCATTTTAATCGGCGCTGGATTTTTCTGTACTCTCTGCGCCGAATGGCCTGAATCACATTAATATAATTTGCTTATATTTATTGTTTGCAGCTCAGTTGTAATTGTGAACAGATGAGGCTTAGATTTACCGAAAGGTCGATTCAACTTGAACATTACAAATGCTAGATATCGTTGGGTCTCATGCCAGGAACCCTCCTCCCTAACACGTAAACACACGGACCACACTTGCCTAAAATAGCCTCGCGCTTGTGTGTACTATCATTAATGTTTGCTATCGATGATGTAAGATTCTGTCATCGCAATCCTCAGAACCGGTTAAAGACGTCATAGAAAATGAACGCATTTTTTTGAGCTGTTACTGAAAACTCCTACGTGCCCAGCAGTTATATTTTCTGTGGTGCGTGTTGATACCGACTGCCTGCGTCGTTGACAAGGTCAGAGATAGAGGACCGGACAGCCTTTATAACGCTCCCATGATGACCACTGATGGCTCTCTTTGTTGATGTGTGGGGTGGTGCCGCGCGTCGGGGTATGCTTTTTCGGCCTCTCGACTTGTACGACGGGTTTTTTAGCCTCATGGTTCAATCTGGTCATACATTCGCAAATACGATGACCATTTTGACCTTGTACGACAGGTACGGTGATGTCCCGCGGCACACCCCTGGCCAAGTGGGGGGGTTAGACCTATACCAAAACGACCAGAAAATTGACGCATCTGCAGATACCAATGCGCATCTGCAGATACCAATGCGCCCTAAACAGGTCATATGTCATGACTCTCCTTTCATGCGCTGTCATGTGTGTCGTTAATACGAGCTGTGTCCTTTTTCTGTCGGCTGTAGTCGGTCGGGTAAGGTAGGGGTAGGTTAGGCATCGGGTTGGGTAGCACGGACGAGTGAATAAGGTTGGCCTTTGGACGAGAGGGCATACTAGCTCCATTGCCTCGGGGCGAGTATTCAATGTGGAAAAAATCGATATATAAGGGAATACTCCGTCGGTGATATTGTGCGATGTATGAAGCGGGTGGATGTGGTTGATGGTTTTTGATGTGGGGTAGTGGTAGATGTTGGGTAGTGGTCGACGTGGGGTAGTGGTCGATGTGGGGTAGTGGTCGATGTGGGGTAGTGGTCGATGTGGGGTGGTGGTCGATGAGGGGTAGTGGTCGATGTGGGGTTATAGTCGATGTGGGGTAGTGGTCGATGTGGGGTGGTGGTCGATGTGGGGTGGTGGTCGATGTAGGGTTATGGTCGATGTGGGGTATGTCGATGTGTGGTTATGGTCGATGTTTGGACGTGCGGTTGATGATGTGAGGTGGTGGTCGATGTGGGGTGGTGGTCGATGTTAGTGGTCGATGTGGGGTTGGTCGATGGAGGGTCGATGGGGGTGATATAGTGGGTTGTGGGATGGTGATCGATGTGCGATGGTGGTCGATGGGTAGGGTGATGTGTTGATGGGTGGGTGGTGGTCGATGTTTGGGACGGCGGTGTGGTGGGGGTTGTAGGGTGATGTGTGGTGGTCAATGTGGGGTGGTGGTTGATGTTTGAACGGAGGTTGATGGAGGGTGGTGGTTGATGATGTGGGATGGTGCTCGATGTTCAGACGGTTGTTGATGGAGGGTGGTGGTTGATGTGGGGTGGTAGTCGATGTTTGGACGGTGGTTGATGGAGGGTGGTGGTTGATGGGTGGTGGTGATCGATGTTCGGATGGCGGTTGATGGAGGGTGGTGGTTGATGTGGGTTGGGGTGGTGATCGATGTTCGGATGGCGCTTGATGGAGGATTGAGGTTGATGTGGGATGGGGTGGTGATCGATGTTCGGATGGCAGTTGGTGGAGGGTGATGGTGATTGGTGATGTGGGGTGGTGGTCGATGTTTGGACGGTGGTTGATGTTGGGGGATCTGTTGATGTGGGGTGGTGGTCGATGTTTGGACGGTTGTTGATGTGGGGTGGTGGTTGA
>CM067343.1:2923711-2948711 GCA_034190875.2 Urechis unicinctus | reverse complement strand
TCTTTTCAAATACCCTTCATTTTATAGTTTTCGAGGGCGTTGCTTTAAGCGGCTGGGGAGGAGTCTCCATTTGCCTTCTCTGTCGCTGCCTTGAAAGAACAGATTACAGCATTCCGGGCCCAGCGTGGAATCTCCACTGTAGACGATAACTGAAAAAAGTATGGTATAGGCACCAGCAGGCTGTACAAGATATGGGCAAATGGGGGACAAGCGGGAGGTTCCCAATGGGAGCGAGCCGGAGGAGCCCAATGTGGATATGTTGCAAAAGATACAGAAAAAGCTGAAGGCGCCCATGAAGCCGGTGGGGCGGGTCACATTTGGTGGGCTAGAGGAAGATCCTAGGTTTTTGGCTGATGGGGGGTGGGGACAGTCTATATGATTTGTTGTATACTCCGCAGCAGGTGGAAAGAAAGTTTGAAGGGTCAGAGAGAAAGGGGGACGCCTTTGCGGCAGACATGGTGGAGGAAATAGATGACATTCTGGAAATCGATATAGAAGAGGTTGAAAAAGAGGTTGGAACCGGTGTAGAAAGAATTGCGGCCAACATGATTGCAAATGGCAGGATGTTAAGGATTTGCCGCATTTTTTGCGTGGAAGGTCTAGAAAATCACAAAGAACCACACGGAAGCAGCATCGAATTTCCTACCAAACCCAGTGCCGGCCCCAAAGCCTCGCGACAATGCACCCCGGCCTGCGCTAGATAGGCGGGACCCTTTCTTCATGGAATAGTGCAAGCTACAATCTGTTCCAACACCTGTGGAAAGATTTGTCTCCGTCATTGTTCTGTCCAACGTAGCACGTCGCGTTTTCACCAAGTTATATGACCCCAATCTAGGCCATGCACAAGTGTTGATAGCGGGACGGGTAAGTTTCTGTAATCCATATACCATTGTGTATGCCAAATCCAGTTTTCATTAGTCTAAGTGGTGGTCAAATATGGTTACAGAGGAGCGGACCTTGACCGTGAGCAGAGGTGCCTTCTGCGTTAGCTGGATATATACGGGATTGCTAAGTGAGTAGATAGATCTATATACATAGAAACACAAGATAGGTAGTGTTTGAAAACAAGTGCGCTTGGATTTTGACTGGAAAAACAACCCCCTGTAACAGACTCGCAAGAATTTTGTAACGGCCGCATATATGGGATAAGAGACGGTAGTGTTTATCGTGCTTGTACGGGCTGTCAGAAGGCTATAATAAATAACATAGGGTTGTGTATGGGTTGTGTGTACGACAGGGCTCACCAAAGGATTGTGTACCACATGAAAAAAGAACAGTCTGTTAGGAACTCGCAGACTGAGGGCCCTGAGCCTTAATATGTCAACAAGGGCAAAGTCCACTTGCTCTGTTACTGTTACTGTTAGTGTATCATGAACACCCCTTTTAGAGACATGAAATTGTATAGTAAACATGACCCACAATATGCGCGCACGTAGCGCCCAAAACTTTCATGTTACAATTAACGGTTTTAAACCTCCTTACCCACGTTCTAAGGTTGCACTCAAGCACTTGGAAAGCGCAATGAATATGACGGTACATGCAAGGAAATACTGGCTAGAATAAGGGCTGGGGTGGCACACATAGCAGCCCCAGTCCCCAAACCACGCAGACCAGTCTCTGCCCCGCACGTTCCCACAACCAGTCCCCAGTCCCCCCACTGCGTCTTAAGTTCCAGAAGACAAATTATGAATATGCCCGAGGAAGGGAAGAATATATTATGCTTCCAGAACTGGCAGAAACAGCTTGCTGCACCCTATGTCATCTATGCTGACTTTGCGGCGCTCACAGTGAAGCTTCCGGGTCCTGCACTTGATCCTGGCAAGAGCAACACGCCGAGAACACAGGAACACATAGGATGCGGCTACGGCTCTGTGGTTGTTTAATGTGAAGGTAAGACCGAACCCCTTGTGGCTTACAAAGGAAGCGATGCCGTGGAGAAGTTCTTACAGGCTCTGCAGCAGAAGGAGCAAAATATCAATGCAGTTCTGTCCAAGCCTGTCCCTAAGCGGATGACTTAGGAGGATAGAAGGGCACATAAGGCTGCAACCCACTGTCACGTGTGCAAGAAAAAATTGGGCCGTTACTCTGTCCGCGATCACTGCCATATAACAGGTTTGTACAAAAGGCCAGCCCATAACGTATGTAATCTGACAACACCCATCCCTGGGGTGTTCCATAACCTGCGGGGCTATGACTCCCATCTCATGATGCAGGGTATGTGCAAAGTGGAGGGGAACATCAATTTTATCCCCAACAACATAGAGAAATATATTTCCCTGTCGCTTGTTCATATATTATATGGCCAGAGCGAGTATGGTAGGCTGCAAAAACCATGTATTTTTCCCTGTTATGTTGCTCAGAAACTTCACTGTTCTAACATGCCGACATACGTAACTTACGTATATACATACATACATACATACATACATACATACATACATACATACATACATACATACATACATACATACATACATACATACATACATACATACATACATACATACATACATACATACATACATACATACATACATACATGCATACATGCATACATGCATACACACCTACATACATACATACATACATACATACATACATACATACATACATACATACATACATACACACACACACACACACACACACACACACACACACACACACACACACACACACACACACACACACACACACACACACACACAACACACACACACACACACACACACACACACACACATACATACATACATACATACATACATACATACATACATACATACATACATACATACATACATACATACATACATACATACATACATACATACATACATACATACATACATACACATACATACATACATACATACATACATACATACATACATACATACATACATACATACATACATACATACATACATACATACATACATACATACATACATACATACATACATACATACATACATACATACATACATACATACATACATACATACATACATACATACATACATACATACATACATACATACATACATACATACATACATACATACATACATACATACATACATACATACATTTAACTAGATAATTCTGATCTCTCGCCACTCTAACCATGAAGCTAGATAACCATGATCTCCTATGGTTCCAGGCCATGCAGCTAGACTAATGATACAGCGGAGGTGAATTCAAAAGTGAGCAGGTTATGAATCGATGTTCGCTCATTGTACTTTGAATCAGTGAGTGGCAAGGCTAAAATCCATAGCACTCTTGAATAATCTCATCATTTAAGCTGCATCAGGTAATCAATTATAGCAGTTATTCTATATCCCAAAGCTAGTGTATTTATAGTACAAAGTAAATACTTGACACGGCATTTAGACACGAACATCACTGATAGCAACAAATTATTCCATATTATTAACATACCTCTACGGTTCATATGCTACGCTCCCACACAAAGGCTAGTAACGGCAGCATCCCAAGTGTTAGTGTTATAACACAAAGTCTCCGAGCGATACACAGGGAAATGTCTTGTCTCACGAGTCTGAACATAAAGACGGAGCAGTAAAGTTATCCTTACCAGATGACTCTATAAAGGCTTGATGAACTATAGCTAAGCTACAGCTCGTTTACGGTAGACCCGTGACACCAATACAATCCCGATGTTTGCTGGGATACCCATTTATGAATAGGTGGCGTCGTTAAAGTTTGAAATGCTACCGCGCAGTTTATTACAATAATGCATTTGGCGTGCCTATAGACATTGCACACGCAGTGATTTTCCTTAACAAAACTAGTAGATATAATGTCGGCTACTTGGCATTCCCGCACATGATTCAGCAAAACCCTTGTTTGAGACATCAAAGCCATTCCGATTATAATGCAATGAATATTGTTGAGGTGGCGACAGTGTCAAATTCTGCGCTGAGGTCAAGAAGCACGAAAGCAGCAGCATGGTGCTGGTCAACAGCACAAGCAATGTCATTGTACACTCGGAAAAGGGATTTCTTAGTACTATGGACAGATTCGTAGGCCGACTGATACTAGTCGTCAAGTTGATTGGCTAATTTATAGTCCTGAAATCGATTGGCTGCAACTTTCTCTGTTAATTTGAATATAAAGCTCAAATTTGAAATTGATCTACAGCTTTTCATTAATTCAGGATCCATACTTTTAAGCAGCGGTTTCAGGATTGCAGTTTGCATCCTTCTGGCACGGAACCAGAAACTAGAGAATGATTGACGATTTGTGTGATAACAAGTTGAACCATATCCATGGATTCCTTTAGCATCCATGCTGGTGATGGGTCTAAATCACACGTCGGTGGAGCTGCCTGTTGAACCTAATTTATTTACGTATTTCACTTTTCGTAGCTTGTTTGATTTCTCTTGGCTCAGAGTCACAACATTGCTCAGGGACCACGTCTGATGAGTTGTATTGCATCTTTGCCAATTCCAATTGGATTGAATGTAAAAAAAAGGTGCCAAGTTATCTAACAAGCTATTTAGAGACAGGCTTGCCTTTGCATGTGTCAGTCTTTCTGCAGTCTTAAATAGTTTATGTGGATCAATGGCGCTCTCCAATATCTCTGCCGTTAGACACTTATATTTTGCTGCAGCACAGAATGAACCAACCCGCCGACAGTGTGTAACAACACTCGGTCTCTCGGCATTAAATCATTATGTGCTTGGGCGAATAGTGATTACCTTGGGGTTATCCAAAACACATCTTAGCATACGAAGCTTACCGCGCATGATGTCAGTGTTACAGTTGATAGCTGCTAAAGAATGAAAGTCAAAGTTGTTTTAGCTGTCTCTATGTTATTTGTTTACGAATGGCTCTCGTTTTCGTCACATTAAGTTTCATATGCATAGCTGCATAATGTGTGATTCAGACGAACTTTCAACAATATGATTCAGATAAGCTATTAACTATTAAACAGGATGTGTGACTCGGATGTACCGTCAACAATAATGTAACTATTGTATTAAAACTAACAAGCAAAATGCTTTACACAACTTCCATGAAAATTACACATTCTGTACAACTTCAACTGCCTTTATTATATTGTGCATCGTATCACAATATGTGCTTCTGAGATGTCAAAGCTACCATGCATAATAGTTAAAAGAGACGGCCAAAATATCTTTTGCAAAGTCGGCGAGGTCATGCCTGCAAGCAAAATCATTTTGCTCGTGAAATGCCCCTCGATTTTTATTTCACTTAAACTTGGATGTCCTGCCACAGGATGCTCGCTCCTGTTCATCTACACACGCGTATCACATGGCACATTGATTGTTCAATAGCATAACGTCTGTTAGAACGCACATAAGTGTGTGCATGTTACAAGATTCAGTCCTTTGAGTCAGTGGCGTTAGTCTTAGGCAGCGAATAATGGGTGACGGTGTTTCGAGCTCGGCGTTCGCATGACAAAATCCTGATCTGAAAATTGACTTGTATGGCGCTGTAGCGCGGTTAATATCTGAAGCTTCCGGCGGCTGTATTACTCCGCGGACGTGTTTTCCACTGTAGCCGATGTCTATCGTCGTTAGTAGATAGTGCACCCTCTCCGTAGATCCTGCTTAAATGACACAAATACATAAATCACCATTAGAAGTAATAGGCAGCATCCAGGCGAAGGCTAAGTAAGGGAATAACAAAGAGTTGTAGGGGGTTTTTCAATATTGCGCAAATAGCAATTACATCTCCATGTCTTTATGATGTTACGACCGTAGTTAATTCTTTAGTTAGTAGTGGTAGGAGCAAAATGTCTATAAATAGTACTATTATATCCTTCATGCCAGCACCAATGATATTCAAGGGTAATGTCAGCAGCTCGGGCTATCAATTCCGACATGCGCTGATATGAACAAGGTTGAAGCCGAAATACTGAAAGGAGCGACTAGTGGCTCCTTAAGCGGTGGGGATGGTATTTGAATTTCTCGATTTACCACATTTAGGTTACATGCGGCTGTCTAGACAGTTTTACAGTTGTCAATATGTGTGCTGTGGTATATACAATTAAGGTAAAATTGTTTCTCATCCCTATTCAATATATCGGTTCTTTTATATCACCGAATAATCTCTTTTCTAAAATGTTGCCGATGGGTTGACTACCTTTACGATGATCTTCCAAGCCGTTTCATTATCCCACTTCTCTCTCAAACATAATGCGACATTTAAACAGCGTTGGTTTATGAGATTATGACAAATGCGTTTTAATTGAAACCACGCACCTGATACCAGGACAATATCCGCACACAATCCTTATTGATATAACATGACAAAGTTATTTGCATCGGACTGTGTGCATGATTATGTATAAAAACAACCAGAAAAGAAGATTAACCAGCTAGATACAAGTCGCTGTCAAGCAGGCGTGTCGTTAATAGAGGCAGTTATTACCTTTATATATACATATATATGTATATACATGTATATATATATATATATATATATATATATATATATATATATATATATATATATATATATATATATATATATATATATATATGTATATAGATATATATGTATATATATATATATATAATATATATATATATGTATATATATATATATATATATATATATATATATATATATATACCACATGAAAGAAAATGCACACAATAGCCTCGTATAAATATATATATATAATATATATATGTATATATATATATATATATATATATATATATATATATATATATATATATATATATATATATATATATATATATATATATATATATATACCACATGAAAGAAAATGCACACAATAGCCTCGTGCTTGTGTGTCTGTCAGTACATCGTGCCGCCTTTTTACAAATCCAAGATAGATGTATACCTGAAGGCTTTTATCACGCGGAAAGAAGGAACTCCATATACTCCATTTGTCTGACTTATATGGCTATTTGTGAACATCGCAAATCGTATCGACCATGAACATTGTTTGAGATTCATTTTCTTGGCGTGATTCCCGTTTACGATCAGGGATCAGATATCTGCAGGTACAAACTTGACAAGGTGCTCACAGTGCTAAAAGCTTGTACCATTTGCATAATCCGATGCGCAATATAACTCCTCATTCTTATTGTACCTATTTTGTCTTTGGGAACTACCTAGCTCTATCACCGTTGCGTAATATGACACATTAAATGCATTTTTTTCTGATAGTAACATTCCCTCCACATAAAAAGATACCAATATAAAGTTGTCGACGCTCCTCGAGGATTACGGAGGTTAATTGGCAACTACAAGCGAGCAAACCACCTTCGGTAATCATATCCTAATATTCTCTTTGTAGAATGACAGCGAACAGTGAAACAGCTCTACCGACCTTAACGGCAAAGTGATATATGTTTGGCGTAATTGCAAATGATCCCCAGGGATAAAACAAGAGATAAAAAAGCTATTGAAAAGTACCAGGAGTGATGCTAATGATTTAATGGATATTTTGTATCTCTCGCGTTTGAGCGGATACCTTGCTATTCATTGTGCGTTCTATACAATAATAAACGCTTCGTGCCAACGACCGGTCACGCGCATATACAATGCTCTGCAATACAGAGCACAAAAGGGCATGAAAAACCAAATGTCGTTCCATTTATTGCCAGTAAGGAGCAGTTTGGTCATTCGATTGAATGCCAGGAACATTTTAGCGTGAATAAGTTAAATTACTACAACGTAACAGTAATAATAATGAGGCGTACTCTGCTTACTCCGACGACCAAGAAAAAAACCACACGCTACACGATTAGACCTATGACAAACGCAACGAGCAAGCCCCATACGCCTCATCATATGTCAGATGCACATTATGTATGAATATTATTATTAAACTGATTAAACTAATAGCTTGATACAATAAGAGCGCAATTTGTTGCTGCGCTGGCCATTCATCACCCGGTGGTCACATGTGGTGTTAACCGTACAGTATTCGGCATTACAGTGTTTCCTCTGCCTACCTTAGCTGTACGGTGATATAAATATCGATTTTCTACTATTTAGCTGTCGAACAAAAGAGAGTATAATATTTATTCCACCATTAGTTGCGATTTACGGACAACCAGTTCATCAATACTAATGCTTGTTTTTTCATTGATCTGTTTATGAATGACACTGCGCAGGAAGTCAGAGTTAATCCGAAACCTCATTTGACCCTCTCCGGGAATTTTTGATATAGTCTCTCTGCAAGATTCAATAAGCATATATGATTGGCCTACAATCACATAAAAGAGAATTGGTATTAACCTTCATGAGCTATTACTTAGATAATTGCATCGCTATCTGAATATAATCCAGTAATTTGACATGAACCAGCTCTCTCATCCTATGGTAAATAGAATAGCATTCCGATGCCGTCACAATACGAGACAACAAATTGACCGAGCTAAAGTGGGCGCCTTAGAAAATGGTGCAGCAGGATTATATATTTCAACAGAGATAAACTTTGCGCATATATCAATTTGACTATAAATGATATTCTTTCACTTGCTGACAGTACCGTGATCGTGTAACTGCAACTGAGGACTTGTTATTACTGCAGTCACTACCAGTATCGAGCACTGGTCACAAGTCCCCGGGATTTTTGGCAAAACATGGCTACATAAATCGATACAAGGTCTACACATATATCACTAGAGGCTTCATATCACAGGTAAAACTCCCATGACCTGTACGACTGTACCCGATAACACACCACACGTAACAACACTTGTGATGTTATAAAAAGCATCAGGTACGCCATATGCCTATATTGAATCGAAGCCATTCACCATCACCGTTTATAGATACTCTACGACGAGGATATTTATATGCATTCCTTTATGGTACAAAAAAGAGAAGGAATTCGCAGTCATGAAAATTTGCTATACACGCAGGTACGTATAGGATACAATGTTTTCGGTGCGCGAACGAATACCAAGCAGGATTGAATTCTAAGCTTGCGCCCATGTTTGTCACAGGCTTAATGATAATTACCTCACATGCTATTTCTAGTGATGAAGTCATTAAGGCCGGCACATATGGACGTCATTGGCCGTCTTGCCACTTTACGTATCGGATGACTTGTCGACAAATCATCCGCACATGTACCTCCAACCGAAGAATAAAACACTTACGGCTTCAACGAATGTGGATTCGCGCTACTAACTACTAACCTGGCCAAGAGTTTTGTCAAAAACGTAGTCGACGTTTCATTCTGCATTTAGCTTAAGGCGTGATGCACAGCGTTAGCTCATGCAGGTAGTTAGCGGAAAGCGCTTTAATGGCAATGAAACTGAAACACGCTGAATGACGAACGCATTTAAGAAGGAGCGCAGGTTATAAGTTTGTTATTTCAGGGCTGAAATTGAGGTGGTTCGTTTATACGTAGGAACGAAGCTATCAGGCTGACATCGAATTAATTCAGCGTATACATGCAACCCCCTCTAATACCTATCATGGTTCTCTATTCAGATATCTGCGCCATTCGAATTGTGTGAACGTAGAGTAGGCTCTAATTGAACATCCTATGAGAATACATTTTGCTTCGTAGCTATGCAATATTGTAGCTTTCGCCTAAGTACGTACCTAAATAGAGAAACCTCAAACCATATTATAGCATGCATAGTAAATACTCCGAGTATGGGGCGTAATTGCCAATCTAAACCTATAACAATACAGGATTATTTGTAAGGTTGCAGCCCATGACACTGATGACGGCAGGATATTGTGTCCAACACAATATTCCGACCTGTTCTTGAGTGACCGCCTATGCTGGCATCCATTTTCGCAAATTTTAGCGCGAAGTTACTTCAATATAAACGAACATCCATGGAATTATTCGTTCTTACATTTCGCGGTTTGTCTTGGCTGGTCCGCGCGACCGCCTTGCTACGGTCTTCACTGTTTGACATCATGCCTTATAGCTGTGCAGCAGACACAGACTGTTGTTAGCACTGAACTTATTTATGCAGAATTCTTTTTCTTGATAAATCAAAAGAAATGGACATTTTGTAGCCAATGGTTAATATGAGGTATCGGTGGTAACACCTATGAGAGCTAATGCTGCTAGAAGCGTGATGGATCGCGTTGGGGAGTAAGAGATTATGCACAATATGCGGCCGATGGTTCGTGGGCGTTTAGGTTTCAGGTGCATATATCAATTAATTGGGGATAGCTCGTTTGGTTATCAATTACTTATGTGTCATTGATAACAGCGACCTCGATAAAATTCGCTTATTGTCAAATCGATTATTACATGTGATCTGGTTTACAGTATGGTTATGTCTGAGTCAATTCGATTGGTACCTTTGCCATCCGTGGAGACTACAACGTTTTTATTGACATGCTCTACGCTATGAAACCGACTTGAGTCCTAAACTTGACAGACGTAGAGCCAAATGCGTTGATACGAAGTTATATTCAAATGGACTTCATCATACCGTAGGATGTCGTGTATCATCAATAGCGTTGTTGTTCCAAATCCCTGAATTCAGCCTTCTGCATTCATATTACCGGCTTTTTATCGTTAATTATAGTCTACTTGATTTGGCACCTTTATCTTTCATTCATAAATAACAAAATATATGTCTCGAGTATTATACATCTGTCCAGCTGTTATTTCTCATACGGAGATGGGATCGATATATTATCTATTACAAAGAGATGTCTGGTTTGTGTTTATTAAATGGATCAAATTAGTCGGTAATAAATGATGATAGATCATGCCGCATCATATTTACAAGCTTAAAATCCTATTCATCATGATTATTTGATAACACCAAGGCTATATTGTATACCATCTAAAGTTAAAAATTTATTTGGACCATCTACACAGTGTCATATAATGGCGGGTCAACGGTAAATAAGCGTGACTTGTGGCAATTTTCCGGTTGTGTAACCAGACAGCCATATTAAGTAAGGTAGATGAAACGTTCATGCTGATTAATGTATAGCACAACAAAGTGGATGCCTTGAAGGCGCCCTGCTAATAGTTTACTAGAATTAATTTCATTATACACACATAGCAATAAAATACAGACAGATTGATAGCACGCATAAGCACTTTTTCGTTTGCAAACTCATCGTGTTGATTTTTTTGCAAGTTGACTAGAAAATTGTATCAAAGGTAAATTGCTTCATTGGGTCGCGACGATATGGGGCAATTCGTCTTAGTTTTGCCTTAGTCCTTGTTTAGGCTAAGTTGTACTGATAACGTTACCATGCGACCAGACTACAGAACAAAACATTTCAGATAGAATGTTTATATACTATGACACTTTGAAACACACAAGCTGTTTTAAAGCATTTTATTAGATCTCTATTGAACATACGTCGTCGAAAGGGTAGTGGGACATCTGTCAATCAAAGCAATGATGTAAACCGTTGACTGGTGATAGTACGGTACCTGTTCTGATGAGAGTGATCCGTTCTTACAAGGCGCCAAATGCGATGCGATAGACGATGTATCAGTGCGCATAAATCTGATTATTCACAAGAGACGCGAAGTAAAAACGTCGTTATGCGTAAAACCATGGCAATGCATTCAATAACAGTGAGCAATTGAGCAGAAGTGTTGATAACATGCAATAACGAATTATATGGGCGCCATTGTTCTTCTGAGGGTTAGGGTAACAGTAATTGTAAGCTGCCAATGCCCATTGACCATCACTGTGTCATGATTAGCTTATACGTTAAGATTGTCTAGATCAAAAAATATTCCACCACCCGACGATTCAACTTGACAGTGTGTGTCCAAATGACACCATATCGTGTCAGCTCTAAATATACCACATGACAGTCAGCTGACAACAACCTTATGGATCTTTAGCTGACTTTTCGTCGCATTGACCTTCAGCTGACAACAGACGATGAGACTTCTATGGCTAGATCAACTCATATCAGTTCAGGTCAGTTACGAGTAGTTCGACACGCACCACTGATTGGGCACAAAAACTCCAATATGTCTGCTCTATTTGGGTACACATACATAACTTAAAGCCGGGTTCCATTGCGCGTTTCAACCATGATCATGTTATGCAGATAACGTATGACGTCGCAACATGCTAGTATCAGCATTGACTATCATGACTGAATATTCATTAGGCACACTTCACAAACTAGAGCACAAGCTAACGCTTAGTTTAAGCGTCATGGTAATTAAGCCAAATCGGTGAATAAACAATTGCTTAACATATGATACGGTATTAAAACTTCTGAGTTATTGAAGGTCTGATGCGATTGAAGTAGATATTTAGTGCTAGTATGGGACACTGTTTCCGAAGCTTTGTTGTACATGAGTGACCAATGAACAACCGACCAAAGACATCATATGAATCCACGTGCTCTTTTCTTTGCACATTTAGGATAACTTTTTCCATTGCACAGTTAGGATAAGCCATGCGTTGTGAAACTCAGACTTTAATATTGATATACACATCGGGTTGAATGTCTATACATCTCATGATGACACGTTACGTTACTTTAATGAAAGGCGAGAAACTAGTAATGAAATCAAGTAACTAGTTGCTCCGCCATAAATATCAACGAAAGCCGAAATATAAAATTTCACTAATTGCGACATATATCGTGTATCAAGACAGGACATGTTCTCGGCTAGTGGTGTCCCTGTTGACGGGATATGTTCAGGGCTAGTGGCGTAAGTCTAGGTAGGACATGTTCTGGGCTAATGGTGTCCGTCTAAAGAGGACATGTTCTGGGCTAAAGTTATCTGTCTGGACAGAAACGTTCTGGGCTAGCGATGTCTGTCTAGACATGATATTTTCTGTGAGATTGGTCTACGTCTAGACAGGTCATGTTCTGGGATAGTTGTGTCTATCTAGACAAGACTACCCTACTATGGTGTTAGTCTAGACAATACTTAGTCTAATAGTATCCTAGGGCAAGTCATCATTAGCAGATTTACTGGACCAGGCCGTCCCAGTCTTTAGTGTAAGCCACATCCAGACCAGAATAGTGTTGCAGACATGGCTCTCAAAAGAACCGCCCCACTCAATCATCTGAATCCCATTGTCCATCGACAAGGGTTGCAACCCACAGCCAACAGGTTGCCCATATTAGTAAGCTCTTACAACATGCAGGAGGACACAGATGCCCTATTCTTCTCCCAGACCCACATGAGGGGGAATTTAACATAGGAGGGGCACAAGATTCAATGGCATTGTACTCCGTATGGCCATCTAGAGGGATAAAAAGAAAACCATAACTGCGGATATTCTTAACAATGGAATTATGGTTAAACATGTTGATGAAAATAATATCATCATTGATAACAATTTAAAAGTGCCTAATCTTTTAATGCATCAAAAATTACATACACATCAAATACCAAAGACAGTAGCTGTCCGGTAGCAACAGATGTAGGAAAAATATAAATCAAAGACTTAATATCAACAATTATACGAGAGAATGCTAACCATATAACAAAAAAATAATAGATTCATATACTAACTTATTTCACACAAAATCTTCGTTTCAAATACCATTCACATACAAAGTTACTATATTATTTTAGGTAAAACGTATATTAAAAAATGATATAAAGATTAATGGCATTTTCAGCAATACCTAATTGATGGATAAGCAATGCTGATTTCTACTATATAAGTAAGAGTATCAGAGGAAACCAAACATATCCTTGCAATACGATAATTAAGTTTCTCATATCACATCATTACATGACCTTCAAGAGCAAACAGTCAAGAGACTCAAAAGGAAGCCAATGAGAAAGGTAGAAAGTTAACTACCAATTTAATCAAGGTTCGTATGTTGCACGGAATCAAAAGACCAGTTTTTAGCGAAAGAGAAAAGAACTGTTAGATTCTCAGGTAAGCTACATGGCATTAAGGCAGCATACAAAGCCACACACAGCTGTAAACGAGCAGTTGGCCCCGTAGTTATGGCTGATCTAATACATACTCACATTAAGCGTGAAGTAATGATGTGTAAGCTCATAGCACCATGTGCAATGTGTAAAATGTATTTACTTACTTGAGCTTCATTTACACAATTCATTGAGTTTTGTATTTATGTAATGCAAACCAAACCATTAAAACAACTATATCTGAATCAATGACAATAGCTCTGCCAAAACAAATACGATAAATACACCAACAAATAAATTATAGAAATATATTATTCCCATCTATATAGCTTCTTCTTCCTTCTTCAGGTTGAAGTCGTATTGAAACTAGGACAGCATCGTGGATGCTGGGGTAGAGGACTTCATTAAGAATACTAGACCACACAGGCACTCTCTGGGGGACCTGGCGCACCCCATCAGTGGTAGCAGCTAGAATCAAGCGCACTTCATTTTCAGAGAATTCTTTCACCAGGCCAGCAAGCATTGTAGAAGCTTGGGTATCTACAAACGGAATCACACTGCAATCGATGATGATATATTGTAGTGTTTCTTTGCCAGGGGTAGCTGTTCGTTGTGTCGCTCCTATAGCGGTCGAATGGGTGCCTACGTTAGCCTCCGCGTCTTCAGCCAAAGCACAACTGCCTTGTGGCTTCCTATCCACAACATCAACATCAATTTGCTCTTTTTCCGTACTGTTTAAAACAGCATCGGATTGTATTCTCATGGGAGAACGAACCGCCTTAAACAGTTTAGACTTCAAGCTATCAATTGTTGCGGTCCTTCAAAGCGGTAGATTATCACTGATGGGTACTCCTTGAGGTGATGAGGATAGTAGGATTGGTCTACGTAAACTCCTTCTCTAGTGTTAACAAGGGTGGCAGAATACGCTCTCTGGGTTCCGAAAACAACAACAATAAATGAAAAACCAATGCCAATCATGAGACCAGTTTCTATGGTTGTTAGCAGACTGGCTAGCACAGCCACAAGCCAAATGGAAAAATCATACAAACTCGACCCCAGTAGATAAGACCCATCTTACATTGATCAAATAATGGTATGGAGGCCACAAAAATGATAGAGGCAAGAACACAGATAGGTAGGGCCTCCAGGAGATAGACGAGGAGCAGCATTTAGATTAAGATGAGTACAGAGGACACCAGGTAAGACAACTGAGTTCGACCGCCAGTTGCTTCCATGATAAAACATTGAGGAAGAGCAATGCTTGCTCTGATCCCTGAGAAAAAACCACTGAACACGTTGCTTATTCCAACTGCAAACATCTCTTGATTCGGCCGAACGGGGTAGCTATAGCGTTTGCTAAACAATACAGCCATCATGTAGATCAGGAGGTAATTTAAGATAGCCAGAACAAAAGAGTCAAAAATGTACGGCAAAATATGGTGTCTGGAAGGTAGTGAAGGCGTAGGTATTTCTTTTGGAATGTACGAGACAGTCTTAACCCCAGATCTCTCATCAAATTGTAATAGTTTGGACATTGTTGTGGCCACAATGACAACTGTCAAATCAATAGGAATCGGTATCTTCAGTTTAGCTTTATATCTCACATTCACAAAATACTTGACAAAGATCAGGATACCAACGGTTATAACAGATATAACTGTGGAAGCAACGTTAGACTCGGGGACAAGTTTAGCAATATCATAAACAAGATAAATATATTCGAGCATTCCTGGTCTAGCAATGGGGGTAACCCCAAGATTTAGCTTGAGATGTTGAGTCAGTATCATGATATTGCTCCCAGTTAGAAATCCAGCAATCAATGCCTCACCTATATACGTCACAAGAAAGCTAAACCTGAGGAGGCTGAGAATAATGAGGACAAGGCCAGACATGAAGGTCAGAGTGACAGCTATGGCGACTGTTTCTTCCTTCAGTTCTTTTGATTATCTGCTATTTGTTCCTGGAGACCGACTGTAGCTTGCTGAATGGTGCTTACATGGACCAAGCTGGCCAATGCCACAGTGCCTACAGTAACGTGACGTGTGCTTGTAAATACACAGAAGAAGAGGACCGGAAAGAAGGAAGTGTAGAGACCCATGATGGGAGGCACGGAAGCCAAAAGGGCATTACCCATACTTTGAGGTATAGTCAAGATGCCAACACTTAGTCCAGCCATTTTCCCCAAGGATGAACTCTCTTAACCGGTACGTACGGATCATCTTTATTATGGGGAACAGACTCTCAGCCTTTCTACAAATACATCCAGGTGAAATACTGACATGTCTCCTGTTCCACAATTTCCGCCATACTGGTAGTGGCTTTTCAATCGATCTTCCATATTTCGTGTCATATTCAGCCTCTGACAAAGCACTGTAGCCTACAGAGCTAATGCTATCATTCTGGTTGGTCAGGGGTTCCATGGTCTCTTAGTTTAATCAAAAGCTCCACTGTTGCATAACTTGATCTTTTGTTGACGTTATTTGTCCAGTTACCTGTACACACAGTTCAGAAATACTGCCTAATAGCAAACAAAGATAATAACTATAATAAGTATAAAAATAATCAAATCTAGTTTGATTTAGATATTAACGTTGGCTTTCAATCAATCCATGATGTATTTGACAATGAAAGACATAATTATGATGGATCATTCGTGGGCAAACTGGACAATATGTCAACTGAAACAAAGTAAGAAACTGAAGTTAGACTTACAGACCCATTGATATACTGAGCATGAGCATACGACTCAAACATACATCAAAATAAAAAACAGTATCACCTGATGCGACCATTCAAACACATATAAAAATTCCGCCCCCCCCCCCACCTCCTTTGGTTCAAAATAATACCCATCAGAAAATAGAGAGACCAGCGGCAATATATCAGTGCTACTGTGTCTGAGTGATATAAAGTGCAGGAATTAGTCATCTCATCCTATTGGTTGATAAGCGAAGACGGTTAACATGGCATGTACCGCTTTTCAGGTATAAGGAGTGAAATGACCTTTACTCACATAACTTGAATGTCCATTTGCCCAGTTAGGTCAGTATGTCTGCCATCCATCACTTTAAATTATTAAATGTGGTTTTCCGGACAGTGTTCGCACACTAGCAAATCTGCCAAAACAGAGTTATGTAATTGTTTGAAAGAACCAAAACGTATAAAAGCAACACCTGATATTGACGCTACACCCTTGATAACCATCGCATAGTGAAAACTCCCCCAACTAAGCCCTATAGTAGTTGGTACCAAAGTTCATGACTGTGATCCAAAGCAAGCTTATTCCCGCTGCTTGTCGCTTCAGTACATTTATCAGTCATCAATTATGTTATCATGTGCTTGACTGTTTCTAGTTCGTAATGACTGTATCTGTTATAGGTTTACTATGCATATTAAAAAAACTTATTGTGACTTCAGTTGAATAGATGATTTGAACATGAAATTGTATCTTTACGGATAATTGTGTCAATATTCAGTACAATATACAAAAAGTGATGATTTATGTTATGAAATTTAAAATGTGTGTTGCAGACTAGGCTTGTTGAGTTGATATGTTACATGAATCATTTTGGCATCGACAGGACTTTTGTTTTCGATAATATAATGATATGCATAATTAAAAGCTTAAATGCAATCACATGCACACTTCAACAAGGAACTCGCATCGTAATTAAATGGCATTGATTATTTTGATACGTAAACGGTAATGGATAGGAGTTTATGTGACATACATTTTTGGCCAAGTATACTACATTTCTGAATTATGCGCAGTTCCTTTGCCAAGACCAAAAACCTTTACCAAATCAATGACTATTGAGGGTGTAGGGATACCATGAGAATAAAGGGAAACATTGATTGCCAAATGATATCATAAGATTATTTGATGTAAATGATGAGACATGTTTTCATGTCACATATGAGTCACAAATATATATAGTAATCTAAATAGAATGTCCATCTTTTTAACTGCTTAGTTGAACTACAGAATATGTCACACCAGTTAGGATGCACTGATTGATTGCCCGATAATTTCTAAGCACTTTTACAGAATGCTCATAGTATGTCTGGAAACGGAAAGGCCATATATCGCCTTGTGTACAGCTTTGCATTGAAGTTAATGATTGAACAAACAAATGGAGCATGATGGAACATTAATACATACATCACAATTAGGCATAGTTATCCCCAAAAGCATTTCCAACAAAATCGTTATAGACATGTAGTAACTTTTTAATTCATTGAGCATTAATTTGATTTTTTCAAACAATTTGCATGGTATACCATTCATCTATTGTGAATAATGTGTACCATGGATAAACATTTTTCCCCACTCATGACACTTTTATTCAAGGACAATTAAATTCGATGGGATACATATAATGGATTAACAGGTCCATTTCGTTTTGTTATATCTGAGTTAACAGCTTTCATAATTCGTTATCATCATCCTAAATAATTGGAGGTCTCAGTAAACAGTTACTGTTGACTGACCTGCAAAGTAAGATCGTCAGCTCAGTGTACTGGCCTTCATGATAGGACGAGACAGTAGTATAGAGAGTAGAGGTTATGGGACAGCGGGCGGGGTTTTTTGACACATCCTAGGAGAGGGATTTGTCCCGATCTGCACTTCGTACAGGCCAAACAGTCGTCCTCCGGGTGCAGCAGCACCACACCTGCATATTCCTCCGCCAGCCACACACACACACACACACACACACACACACACACACACACACACACACACACACACACACACACACACACACACACACACACACACACACACACACACACACACACACACACACACACACAAAACACAAATACACACACACACACACACACACACACACACACACACACACACACACACACACATAAATATATTTATACGGCTTCCATGTGGTTCTTTGTAATTCTCCAGACCTTTCATGCTAGCAATGCGGTAAATCCAGCATATCCCGCCATTTCCAATCTTGTCGAAAACGACGCTAGGTCCGCAATTGTTCCTACACTGGTTCCAAACTCTTCCATATTGCTTCCAGAAACGACAAATTGTCGTCTATTTCCTTCGGTTTTTCTATATCGTCCACCATATTCTCTATTTTTCACATTGTATACAAAAAATCGTACAGGAAGGGTGGTTCTTATTTTGGAAATGATAGTTGATTGGGCTACTTTCGAAAGTCATTGAAGTAGACTTTGGTGGGAGGGTCAGTAACGCATTGGCGTCCTCCATAGTGCCTGTTGGCCCCTTTTGTTGCCCATATTTTGATAGCCATGTGGACCGGATGCCATACTTCTTTTTCGCGGCAGCACCGGAGATTCTTTCCTTGTCTGCACGAAGGATTTGGACTGCTCCTTCGCAGACATATTCTGCGGGTGGCATAGTATTGGTACCCAAGACTATGGCTTCCAATGGTCTTCCCACCAACGCCCACCCACTTTTTTCAGACCCAGTCTACCCAAGCCCACCCAAGCCCACCCACACACACACACATACCAACACACGCCCACCAACACCCGCCCACTCCGACCTTGAGTGGACAATATATTTTGTCGCTGTAATGTTGCCCGAACCTTCAGCTGCTCGTCAACATACAAAACTTACTTTAGAACACATACTAAAACTGTAGATTCTTAACTTTAAACGCAACGGAGCAATGATCACTGTTATAAACATTCGGTCTTTGTCTCTAGAAAACGTTTGATCTCTGAGGAGATATTCAGGAATGTTTGATCTTGACAAACATGCAAACACTGTATAACACGACCTGATGTCAAGCGTTGCCCATTAGGTACGCAATGAAGCGTTTATTTAGTGCATACTAACTTTAAATGCTTTTCTTCAACGATACTTGTGTGCAATAAAGCAATAGACCAAGACATATACGGCACTTTTCAGTTGAGGGTAATCACTTAAGAAGACGTGACTCGAATAATGTGATTCAAGGTGAGACATTAAAACGTGGGATAGCCATATACTGTAAGACATTCTACTTTAAATGCAAGGACGAGGAAAATATAGCATACATCTCACATTCAATATATGACAACATCAGTTAAGCGCACTCTTTAAGTTATCAGTCCAAGCTGGAAGATGATGTTATAATCAATATACATTTATTCACAGATGGGTCGTTCTGAATAATATAATTGTGAGCTTGTAGCGCCATTAAGCCAATACAGTCCCCGGATTTACTTATAAGCAGACTGATCTATGGGGATACAAAATGCATGTAATAATCTAAGCAACCCACCAAGCCTCTCGATCAATGTCCTATTCTGTTGCAATTGTGTTGCAAGTCAAACGATGCCAAGATGAAGCGATTGACATCTATTCTTACTCAGCCCCTCCCCCATGGCATTTATAGTCATACTATAACATTTCAGGATTCGATTTGTCGATGAAAACAATTGAATCAGTTGTATAACCATTGGACCATTATTAACGATTTCATCAGCGATTTTATAATCATCAGACCATAATCCGGAATTAGGATTTACTCATTTTGGATGACCGTGACCTTAGTTTAAGGTAAAGGTCAAAACAAAGTCTCTCGGTTCTGCGCATGAATATCATCTTCCATTTAAACAAAAGATGTACAAATATGTTCAAAACTGCGCCCAAAAATCAACGAATATTTATTTACAACATGGTCAATGGTAACGTCAATTTATAAAAGTAAAACAAAAGTATATTGAAAATTGCTTTCGGTATCGCGAGACAAAAAATAGTACGCACACATTGATTCAGATGCTTACCAAGGTTAAACGCCAGATTAAACACTTGTTATCGATTCGGCAAAGCAGTCCAATTTATTGCTTTGTTTAACCTAAAACATATCATCGGCATAAGGACATACACAAAATGCAGACCGAGTCTACATGCACATGTAAATACTGACAATAACATTATCATCATATAATCATAACAATTGTCATAATTTAGTTTAAACTAGTTTAAAAATCGTAATAGACCACTATATTACGTCAAAGCAGCGTCAACAGTGAAGTAAAGAAATATGACGATAATGATGATGCTGATAATGATGATGATGATAATGATGATGATGATGATAATGATGGATTCATATCAGCGCTATATTCGAATTGTACTATGTTGAAGCAATTGATATTTGAAGACAAGTTAATGACTTTGTTGTTTGTCAATCTAATCTTTATGACTATCAAGTGCAGCTCAAACCCGAGTGTTTGAGTACATTTCAAGACTGTTTTACATGGGTAAACCGCATTAGAGTGTCGATTGTGGTCGACATGGAACGTTTCTGTCAATTTATTAACTTATGTTACTCGTTATACTGGTGTCCTGGCTGATACAGCGAGTGTGAACGCGTGACGCCGCGGTAGAGGCTTTGTTTTCCATGCGGCCAGTGTTCGAATCCCAGAACAGTCGCAAACGCACATTTATACATACATACATACATACATACATAGATACATAGATACATACATATACATACATACTACATACATACATACATACATACATACATACATACATACATACATACATACATACATACATACATACATACATACATACATACATACATACATACATACATACATACATACATACATACATACATACATAAATACATAATACATACATAATACATACAAACATACATACATACATACATACGTACATACATACATACATACATACATGCATACGAGACCAAAAACCTTGAACATTTATTCAGCAGCTAACGAACGCTTAGTCCAGGCTGCATAGAACTATAAACTTTATAAAAAAATGCAACGTAGGTTAAGATTAAAAAAACTTAAAGCGTGATGTTGTCCTTAATATGAGGTCGAGGTCAAATAAAATCTCTCGGTTCTTCGCACCATTGCTCCCGACCAGTTAAACAAAATTCGGAACATTTCAAAAGTAGAGAACAGTATCGCGGATCTAAAACTGATTACATTCATACATAATGACGATAGCGACTAACCAAGATAAGTCAACAAGATAACTTGGCGAGAGCAGTTCCCCCAGTTTTCAATACTAAGAATTACTGAATAGGCACACTCACCTGTTCACCCGTTGAAGCAATAAATTGGTTGTGCTGTTTTTCCGAGACGACAACACGTTCAGATTGGTGGAATTGCTGAATGCCTTGTCAATTTAAGTGCGCATTTGCTCCAATCGCGCATGCGGTACCGGATGTTTTTCCACATAACGAAATTGTGTATCGATATTTTGCATTCATCACCCTCATGAAGACAATTCCTTATAAATGTATCATCTCAGCATATCCACATATGATCTGCTTGTC
Source organism: Urechis unicinctus (assembly GCA_034190875.2). Classification (NCBI taxonomy): domain Eukaryota; kingdom Metazoa; phylum Annelida; class Polychaeta; order Xenopneusta; family Urechidae; genus Urechis; species Urechis unicinctus. The sequence goes on along the minus strand of CM067343.1, from coordinate 2,926,556 downwards.
GGCAGCCTGTATTGTGTTCTCATGTATGCGCATCGAAACTTTACATGTTAATGAGTAGGTTGTTACGTATTAACCGATTGGCAAGATTCAGTAAGCGAGGAATGTAAATGGTTGAGGGATCCAAAAATGTTAGATGTCTATTGGCTCTTTCAAACATGTGTCACAATAAAAAGTAGGTCAGCGGTGTTACTTACATGTTTTTAGCTGGCTATGTAAAAAAACTCCCCCCTTCAGCTAGTCTTGGTGGAGTGCATGCAAAACCGAATGCGTTTGCTAAGATGACAGAAAAACCACACCCCCAAATCGTTCCGCTGAGGGCACGGGCACGCAAGTCAGTTCAACATGATGTGACTCACGCAGCCATACCTCGGGAACAAAATTCTTCACTGTTAAACAGATATCGGTTAATTAATTTGTTGGACGCTTCAGTTGTTGGCTACGCAGTGTGATTACAATAATAGGCAGACTCAAATAGATATATGGGGGAATTTGGCGACCTGTATCAAGAAGTCAAAAAATATTCAAACTCGGCCATAATTGACCACGTTATTGTGGATTTTAATTTGGTGTGAGCCCATGACTTTCCAACTAGGAACAAGTGGACAGCATTAAATTTGTACAAAACTACATGTATGTCAAAAAGTTAACAATTGCATCAGGCTTGTTTAGATCGAATTCTTATTACGATCAAAAGTAAAAGCAAGCAAAAAAAAAATCTTTGGGTTCTGCAAATTATCAGCACCTTCGAATCAAATGAAACATTCGAAAATATCTTGCAAATTGTGATCTGCATCGTGAGACAACAAGAAGTAAACATTTAACGCATGAAAACAAAACACTTTCCCCCCATAAAAAAAATTTTTTTAGAAAAACTATGCAATAACACTGCACCCTCCATCACAGACAAAAGAAGTCAATAAATATTCAGTACATATTCTAAGCATTCCTTAAACTGGGATGCAAATAAGTATTTTGCTAAAATACTTTTGAAACTCTTTTAAAACCAGAGATGCAAACTACTAGCACTTCAGATTGTCGCCAGTAATGTGTTTTTCAAAAAAAACTCTATCAATGTTTGCTTAAATCCACTTAACGTCGGTCAAGCAGTGCGCTGAATACTTGTACTCTCAAGCGGCCCCGTGTTCAAGGAACTCTATCGAAAAGTTTTAGAATTGTGCCTGCTAATACCCGACGCCACTACTCCTACCTCTTTCCTGCCCGTTGTAGAATGTTGCGCACGTTTCGCAAATTGGCATGATATTTATCATTTGACCATTAAATGACAGGTTGTATAAATAATTTGCGGTGTAGAAGAAATGTTATCGGGGCTACAGTCAATATAAATGACAGGTTAAGTGTGTCATAGTAAGCATATATTACACGCTATATTACAGCACTATATATTGAGGGAATGAATGCTGTTTTTAGTTGCCACTTGCATCTATTATATGGCCAGAGAGAGAATGGTAGTCTGCGCAACAATATATTTTTTCACTGAAATACTCCAGCCCGTAGACATACATAATGAACAAGACATAAACGGATCTCTTCAGTTGAGGGTGATCACTAAATAGGACGTGACTCGAATACACTTGAATGTGCTGCTAGGTGATATATTACAACATGGGGTAGGTATAAACTATAATATATTCTGCTATAAAACAACGATGAGGAACATACAGGATACATCTTACATTCCATATATTACAACATTATTAAGGTGCACTTTTTAAGATATCAGTCGTTGATGGAAGATGTGCTAACATGGTAATATTAACAAAACTCTCTCATTTCTTATCATATCAGCTTTGTTGACTCCCTTATATCAACTCTAATAGCATACGCTCTGTATGCTATAATCGTAAATATGCATTTACTCCGATTGAGTCCTTTAGAACAATATAATCGTATTGATGTAAAGCCATTAAAACAATGCGTTCCCTGGATTCGCTTGTTAGCAGACTGATCTACGGGGATACACAAATGCATGATACATTCTCCGCACCCCCCACCGACACCCTATATCCTGCTCTGGATTAATGACCTAATCTAGTGTATTTGATTTGCAATTAAACGATGTCCAGATGAAGAACAACTGCTTGACATCGACCCATGCCAACGCACTCCTCTATGACATTTCCATCCATACTGCATTCAATTTGCGCTGTCCATGACAACAACTGTCCAATTTGTTATGACCATTCGGCTATAATTTACGATTTTAGAAGCGATTGATAGTTATTTGGTCCGTGTATATATATTCTTTCCGTTTTGTCTTAATCAAAATAAAACGAACTACAGTACCTAAACCATGAGCTGTATTTCATATGCGACTACGAACAACGGATGACGCTATACAGATCACATGCATATTTCATAGAAGTTTAGCAATGCAATTAAGCTACCCAAAAAATTGTGTAATGTTTAAAACGAACGGAAATTATCCATGTGAATATTCATGATTTAAGTTTTCTCATTGATGGCGACCGAGAATTAAGTTTAATGTAATGGTTAAAACAAACCCAAGGGTTCATGACGAGCACCTTCGATCTTAAAAAAAACGTTCAAAATTGCAGCCTGGATCACGCAAGAAAAATATTTGACAAACATTTTAGAAGCTGACAGATGCTAACCGATGTATCAAGAACGCTTATAATTCAATACAGTTACAATAATCTGTATTTTGTTTTTTACTATCGAATCATTTAACAGGAATATATTGATGATTTACAATTGGTTTCGACGACCTTCTCCTTAGTTTGTGTTTAAGATCAAAGTTAAACACCTGGGAAATGCTTATCAATTACACCTTCCATTTAGAGAAAACATTTCGAATCTATATTTG
>CM067343.1:2848711-2913711 GCA_034190875.2 Urechis unicinctus | reverse complement strand
TAGCATCACCATCGCATATAATGACATGTGGGATAGAGAGGCTCATCAGAGTTGTGCAGAACCAAGGAAATAAAGTTTTGCTGTTCGTTTCCACCACAACTGAATCACGCAAGAAAATTCCAAATTTGTCATCTTCCGTCTTTTCGGCTTCGTCGGGGCTTTTATTCTTATATTGATCGTTCCGTTTCATAGACAATATCTTTTCAATTATTCGGCGGTCGCTTGGTCCTTCAACCAGAATGCAACTTCGAGCAAATAAGCAGGGAAGTAAGAAACGTTGATGGCGAGGCTCCGTGACGGTTTCTGGTTCAACACATTGCACATCTGCATGTTCGTTGTTATGACGGGAAAAGAGGAAAACGTCGGACAGTGGTAGACGTTCAATGGCGGTCGGGGCGTGTGTTGACATAATCACTTGAATATCATTCTGGCTACATGTATGACTTAAGGTCGACATGAATTCACGGATCATGGCCGGATGCATGCATCTTGTTGGCTCCTCCAAAACCAAGCAAGTTTTAGGAGGTTTATCATTTTTCATCTCTTTTAGAACTTCAATGATGGAGCCGTAAAATTTCGGACCACTGGGTATATCGTAATGACGAAACTCCTGCTTTGTAAAGCCGTCAACCATCAATTCAGGCGATAGCTTAAAACATTCCTTCAATATTGTTCCCGACAAAACGCCCTGAGTATATTTCTCGAATCGCCCTCTCATGCACAACACACCAAGGCAGAACGCATTCGACAGCTTTACAAAAATTTCTCAGTAATCCCATCGCCAGTATCCCATTTGGTACATCTAGCTATAATCTTTAAATATTTCGTCTTATCTGTCAGAGTGATGGCTCTCATTCGATAGCCATCTGTGTGGTGACGAACCAAATACAGATCACTTTTGACGATAAGGAAGCAAACACATGGTTTTGGGTCTTGGTTTTTCCCCCAATTCCAATCATCCTGCTCAGGAGGTGAATACAGCCCAAATTTAACATCACCTGTCATTTCTACTGAGAAAAAGCCTTCCATTGACTTTTCGAGCTTATTAATGATCGGCCATGTTTGGGTATGACGTACATCCTTACTGTTAGTTGTGTAAGTTTCTAAGAGTTTTGGCACACTTGAACTCCGAGCCGTATCTGCATTATCTCCAGCAGAATGTGTAGAATCAGTAGAAACAGCAGCAGCAACAGCAGCAGCAGCAGCAAGAGCAGCAGCAGCAGCAACAGCAGCAGCACCAAGCAGCATCAGCAGCAGCAGCAGCGGCAGCAGCAGTGCAGCAGCAGCAGCAGCAGCAAGCAGCAGCAGCAGCGGCAGCAGCAGTAGCAGCAGCAGCAGCAGCGGCAGCAGCAAGCAGCAGCATTAGCAGCAGCAGCAGCGGCAGCAGCAGCAGCAGCAGCAGCAGCAGCAGCGGCAGCAGCAGCAGCAGCAGCAGCAGCAGCGGCAGCAGCAGCAGCAGCAGCAGCCGCAACAGCAGCAGCATTAGGTCTAGTAGCACTACATTTTAAGCCGCTCACAGCAATATCCAGGCTTGATAACACAACAGTCTTTCCTGAGTTATTAGGGCCAACAAATGCAATCACTGGATTTTTGGTAATGCCAAATTGTACTTCAGGAAAGAAAACCCAATTTCTCATATGGATCCTATTGATATGGAACCTGTTCTTGGCGCCAGCCACCGCCATTTCGACTGTAAACCAAATGATAACAGTTCATGAGAAAAAAATATTGATAGGGAATATTCATATCTCATTATACATTTTCAAAAAACAGCACAAATGACTATTATTCGTTTACACAAAGCTGGACGTTTACTTAGTGCAGTATCGGGATAATTGCTGCTCAATGTCAGTAGTATTGAAGGTTATCAGCTAATACTCCACAGGGTGCAAGGGTCATTAGGAGGGTATTACATAATGCCTCAAATGATATCGTTCAGTAAGCTATGTCATTTAGGTGAGAATGACAGGTGATCTTGCAAAACATACATTACGATCACACGTGTGTCTTAGTTGAGAGGTGGTTCATAAGCAAGAAAACTTCACAGTTTATGATTTGCTGTGCATCCTTTGTGAGCACTCTTATATGAGCGAATGACTCGATGGGAATGGACACAGATAGCTCAAAAATGCATTAGTCAAAATACATATTTTAACACTATTATCATTACTTTCTTTGTATAACTGTCATAACGGTTATAATCTAGGGCCCTAATGGTGCTGAACTCTGAACCCGGACTTTAAGCGTATTCGATGAACTTCCGTTTCGTTTTTCCTGTTGGATCATTGAATAAAAATGTGGGCATTAAACCACCGGAATTTATTTTTCGCAAGAAATATCCACACACACAAAACAAAAAAAATATTAATTTGTCCACCTCTTCTACGACAAATAGAGCATATCTAGAGATAGCAGCAAACGTGGACTATATTAAGTCACTGAGTAAATTCGAAAGGGAAAGAAGGCGCTATCACCCCACCCCAAACGTACCCATGCACGTATGCACACAAGCACACCATCTACTCGCACCCACGCTCACAACCCACACCATTACCATCAGACACAACACCGAGCACGAGGCATGTCAACGCAGCGTACGACGGGCAGGTAGCGCAGTAGAGGAAGATATTCCTACGACTTAAAGAGCTGTTAATTTCCATCTTCCGATATACACACGCCTCTTAAACTTCAGTACTAATAACTCTCCTCGGCCAAGAAGCCAATCACTGCCGGCAAACTGCCTTTTCCTGAGGCTTCTCCAATAACAGCGCTAAGTCAGAATCAGTTTCCAGAGATACGCATCTCAGACGTCACTCCTTCATATCAAAAATATTAAATTGTCCACCTTTAAAAAATGTCGACAAAAAGAGCATATTTAGAAATAGCAGCAAAGGTGGGCGATATTCAAGCAATGAGAAAATTCGAATGAAGAAGAAGGCACTATCACCTCACACCAAATAGTACCCATGCACGTATACACACAATTTTCACCCGCGCTCACAACCCATGCCATAACCATCTCATGTTAGCCAACCAAGAGCAGCAATAACCAGCTTAAGACAGCTGGAGCCAGCTGTAGTATATCAGCGACATTTTCATAGATGTGGAATATGCCAAAGTGTGATCAAAACACGAAATCATATATCACGCTGTGGAGTGCAACTAGGGAGTCTGGGAGCGACCATAGAATATCCATACTACGGAAAGCTCATCACATAGACATGTGGGAACAAAAAAGGTATATCCCTCGTTTTAGTGCTGTTGCGGATGTAAGTGGGTGATCTTAGGCTTTCACGGCTTGAGGATGGATGTTCCAGAGAGCTACACCATAATAGTCTTAAATGGTTGTTGTAGGAAGATGCATGTAACAATTTTGGTCTGAGATTACTGATTTGAATGGTTTGAAGTTTCAGTTTGCTTTCCGGATGTGTCTCAAGAGGGCAAACGGCGAGCGCGTCACAAAGAATGCAGAACCAACATGGATAATGAAGCAAGAGTCTGTGCAAACGAGATGGCATACAATCTTAAAAGGAGACATCAATGATATTTAAAACGTTTGGACAAGTGGACGAGCAGAGGGTGAGGGTCGGGACTTTTTCTCACTGCCATTGACTTATAGGGGGGCAAATATATCAAACTATCAGAAGAACAAAAAGGTATAAAAGCTATTATTAAAGTGCACAACACAGATAACGCCTGGGGGCTATTAGTTCCGCCTTTAACTCAGCAGCAGTAAACCGACAAATAACTTCAAGGTACAAAACGGACCATGGCTATGCCAACTTGAGCATTGATGCTCCTATATCGATATCCGAGACTGGGATTGAATGTATTTGGGTTAGAAAATGAAGCGATGGTTCAATTTATCCGTAAGTAACTATATACCAATCCCTGCATTATATACCTAATGTTCATCTAGCAAGACGGTAAGTTCTAATAGACATTGATCAAAGACCTAAATCGCATGCTAGCCGATCATAATAAGGATAAAGGCCGCAAGTACTGTGAGTGTTGCCTACACGACTACACCAGAAAACACATGCTTAAGGCCAACAGACCAGAATGCTAAAAGTGCCAGAGGACGGGGGAAGCAAAATCTCCTGTCACATCCGCCGCAAGCAGTTTAAGGCTCCATACATTATCTATGCCGACTATGAGGCAGATCAATTTTGGCCGAGGAATGTGTCTCGTGTTTGGCAATTTAACTTGCCAAACGGCTTTTTTTGCAAGCCAAAACCTGGCTGCTTCCGCAAAAACCTTTGTGGCTGCTGCAAGGTTGTTGATGGGCTTGTAATGCTCTTTGCATAACAGATTGTTTTCATACAACGTGTCATCCTATCTATTGTTATGCATGCCAGCTTTAGCAAGCATATTCAACGCTTACTACTCAGGCCGTGTCATGAGCCCAAACACTTTTTTTTTCAGTATGCCGCTCACAGTCATGCCTAGGATAATGAACGTCACCTCACTAACATTTGGCCATCAGAAGTACTCACACATGGCGTCGTTGACACCAGACGCCACCGGCAACCCAGGGCGCTCATGTAGTATTGGGATGAGGCGGATAAGGCCTCACGCAGAAGCTTATCCTATCTTACTGTTCATGTTGCGGCTCCTTGGTGTCATTAATCTGCTCAACGCCGGGTTGTGTGAAACCCCAGACGTGTCGAGGATGAAGGTACTCTGGGTCCTGTCTGCCTCAGAGCCATGGGCTGTAGGAATCTAGGTTGCTGTATTGCATTGCATTGGTTTGCAAACCAAGGCATTATAGCTTTTTTTTTGCATAAGAGACAAATTCTGTGGCATGCCAAACTCGCTTCTGAGATGCTCATAGACCCCGCGAACATTTGGATTGTTACAGGGGCCGTGAACATGGTCTGAGGAAGTCTAGCTAGTGGGTTGTGAAAATTGGGCATGTACTTGGTTCAAATAACCGCGGCTTCAACCACAGCTGGGCAGTGTCATTTTGGACCAACAAGCATGTCTAGGGTGCGCCTGGACCCACTCCTAGAGTGACCCTAAAACCGTCCCAGCTGTGCCAGAACCGCTAATTTCTATACCACTAATGGAACTTTACATAGAAATATGGGCAGTGGATAGCCTCAAACAGCGTCGACACCTTGGCCTATGGTCACGCTAATTTGCGGGCAAAATAACAGGAAGCGCTGCTTTCGGAGTAGTAGGGCCCGCTGGTGGCCGATCCGGCTTCTATATGAGCCGAGTATTCTTGTGGGGTCGCATCAAATGTAACCAGGGGGCAGAGGTCTAAAATCTTGTACTAGCTGTAATTAATGGTGTGGTTTGAATAAGTTGCTATGCGCCTGGACCCTCTTCAAGGGTGATCCCGAAACCGCCCCCGCTGCGCCAAAACCGCTTCTCTCTGTGCAGTTAAAGGAGCACTTAAATAAGCGTCGGCTTTGCCTTGTTTAGACGATCATCGCATGTGTAGGGACCCTGGGGGTGTTCTTAAGTGTATAGAGGTAGTATATATGTGCCGCCCGACGGGGTATGTTTTTTCGGCCTCTCGACTTGTACGACGGGTTTTTAGGCCTCATACGTGAACGGCAGGGTATGTTTTTCAGCTTAAATCTGTACGACAAGTAATACATTCGCATAATACCTTGTACGACGGGGTATGCTTTTAACCATTTTGACCTTGTACGACGGGTACGGGTTTTCGAGGTCCCGCGGCACACCCCTATTCAGAGTTAGGCAAATTGGAACCACCAGCCCCCCCCCCCTTCCCCCGGGGGAGGGGACTAAGTGCATCTATTAATGTTTGTTTTCTGGGTGATACTCCGCAAGACATTAAATAACCTCTCTGACTACTTGAAGCCTGTTTACTCCCAAGCAGACTAGTTAACGATCACTGAATTTCTAGCCGAGACTACATACAGTAGACCACCAATAGTGTTGACACATGAGAAGTTCGTGTGTACCTCGCATAAGGCTATATGATTCTCAGGCTGGTGAAAGTGATCATCCTTGGTATTTTTTAAGCAGTCCCTACTAAAATAAGCGCAACTTGCAAGACTTAACGCATCGTTTTATGCCAATTGAGGACCGAGATACCCCATAAAAGTTTAGCTGTGTGCCCTGTATTGAATAGAAAAGGTTAGGTAGATGAATAATCAATATACAAATAGCATATTCGGTTGTTCGCGTTGTCGTGCGCCGCCAAGGTGAGCTTTGTGAATCTAACTTTTGTTGGCCTACGGTTTGACGCGCTCGTTTTCATAGCCTAGATGTCTGCTTTCTGACAGATCTGCTCGCTGTGTAATGCGAGTAAACATGGATGGTTCAAAGTAGAACATGAGTAGACATTGTGCGTGCCGTCGTTTGGGCCAAGGTATAAACACACTTCGTCAATATGGAAGCGAATCCAAATATTGTGAATGCAAGGTGAATAAAGTAATCGAATATCGTTATATCTCTAGAATTCAAGTCAGCTGGTCACCACTGTTATGTGGTGTGTTGCACCTACAGGGATTCGTACCATAAAATAGGTTAAGGATAGAATGATATATATTCATCGACCTCTGAACCCGACAGATGGTAAAATAAAGAGCGAATGTTTTATTTAATCGATCCAATGACACAGATACTAATACAAAAACTTAAGGGAGACAGCGATCGGACGCATCCCCTTTGAAAAACTTCCGAATTTTACTCGAAACCCCGTGTCATCTCGTTCCAAACTGCTCGATGGGAGAACGTCCATATTTATTCTTCACAAACTCAGTCGTCTTGAACAAACCCTCTCAACGCATATTGGACCACTGTTTTTGCAACTTTTGCCAGAACTCTGTTTACTGAAGTCGCAATTTGCCTATATCTTCTATTTTCTGGAGAATAACCACCTATAGACCAGCCAAGGGAGCACGGAAATTTTTTTTTCCGCTGGCCAAATGGCAACTTCCGTAAACTGAGCATACAATTGGATAACACGGTATATCCACACATTGAGTCTCGCGAGGTTTGACCCCATTTATAACAGAAACAACTGCTATATAGCCCCAGTATCAGTGCCTACGCCAGGAGTCATCCCCATTAGAATTATCTTACCGTTGGATAACATGGTTTATCCACAGCTTTAGTCCCGTAAGGTTTGACCCTTGGCCCCATCACCAAACAACCACTCATAACCTTTGCGAAGGATGCCACCTGCTAATCGTTCATTACGGGAACCCCAACCCCAACAACATTCTGCCCTCCAACCAGCCACGTTTGCAGCTAACTTGAGCAGTCATGATACGATGGAGCCAATGATCCCTGGAAGGGCAGATGACGTTTGCCGAGGAGTTTGGCTGTTTATAAATCCAGCCCTCACATCGGGTAACCAACTTGGTGTCCGTATTAGCGCGGGTGAGCTCCCTCCGCCAGTCAACGCAAGTACCACTCCCTCGAAATTTCAATGCTTGACTATCACCCCTCCCTTCCCCGTCTAGTCTTGTCATTTTAGCTTTCCGCTGCTTTATCTCACCATCTAGATCAGTTATCAGAGCTAGGTTGCTGACCAGCTAACCCACCCCAAGGTCTGCATAGCCTGATCAAGCCCTATAAGCTCTCGGTATATCAGACGATCTGTTTGTGTACCATTGTCTTCTACAGTATTATGATCGCCTTCTATGAAGCTTGTTTCTTATGTGCCACGTGTTACAGTCACTGCTTCGCGGGTATTCATTTATAACTTCTCCTCGGCTTTAGCACCTGCTTGGTCAACGCCTTGGAGGGCTTATGCTGCCTTTTGGGATAATTCGGGGGTCACTCCAAGAGACCGTGCAAGCTGTACACTATAATTGTTTATACGACTAGGCGAGAGAAATTTGCTGGGATTGGTCTTCCATGTCAGAAGCTTCCACTCTCGCCCCCATCTTCGTTGAACGGCCTACCAAACTCTTCCATGTTACAGCATTTAAGATATATTATCTATAATTTAACTGCTAACCTGAAGAGTACTTACGGATGCTCACTGAATCCACAGGATTGCACAGACATGCCCCCCCCCCCTTATCAGACACGCGGCCAAGATACGAGTGGGGGTGGGCGATAGCCGACGCCTACGGCATAAGGTTCTATGTTTCGCTTGTCCTTGAACTTCTGGAGAGCCACATGCAATTTTTCCATTGTGCACTTGGAAACAGACTGGAATATACTTAAGTAATGGCCTCGCTGCTTGTTAGAGTTGCCATTGTCAACGTCCTTGCATTCTCTGGCAGCAATTTTTCATCTATCTATGTTACAAAGCATCAAAGTGGAAGTGGAATGGAAAAACGCCATGATATGGCATCAGAGCAGCTACAATCTGCTCAGGCAGGGTGGGCTAAGAACAAATGTCAGCGGTTTTACTTCATCAATGTCAACAGCGCCGCCAGGGACATTCTATCATACATTCATGCTGACGAGGCTATGCGTGAGTACACCTGATAACAGGTTAATCTGTTGACAAACTAGACTCTGAGCCTCAGCTGTCGAAGATTCAAACACCTGCGTTTTGGTGATCGGCCAGTTGAATGCGATGCCGTAAGACTGGATGAGGAGGCGCACAAAAGAGAGGAAAGTCGACGTGCCGACTCGACATGGCTTGCAATATCGTTGATTGTAGAAAAGACAAGGAAATAAGGTATAGGTTAGTAAAATGTTTGAGCAATCATCATTAACTAGTAGCTCTTTTGAACAAGGCTTGGGCTCCCTTTTAACAAGGAAGTACTTGATCGACTGTTGGTCTGTTGCCACAACAGACCAACCATCGATCGAGTTTTGATTTTAACCACGCCTCACTCGAGACATTACCCTTCTACCCTTCAGTGCTGGTCAGAACAGTCCACTCGAATATCAGCGTCAGACCCAAGACTACGCTTAAACGCGATTTTTTAATCGATCTAGTAAACATCGGAAGAGGGTTATATTTAGATAGATAGAAGTAACACACTAGTTTCATGATATGCTTACGTTCCACACATAGCAGGATATTGTTGTGCCCATTTAGAAACTATGACAGCATTGACATGTTTAGACCTGATCCCCGCAGACTGTGTCTGGAAAGGCGATATATATTTTTTTAACTCACATTCATGCGCAGAGATGGCGTAAAAACGCCGTTTTTGCATCGCTCGTCATAATAATCTGGAGAGGGTTAAGTTTAAATAGAAGTGACAGACTGGTTCCATGATAGATCTACTATCCACATATAACAGGATTTCGGCATGCTCTTTTAGGAACTTCGACAGAATTGACCTGATTTTCTTCCATCCTTGCAGACTGTCTATTAGTTTTTACTGAGGGCGCGCGCAGCCGTCATATTCTCGCAATCATAAAACGGGCCGTTCGGTACACGTTTTAGAATGCTCATAAAATAAAACTGGAGTGCGTTATTAGATAACGGTATGGACGTGTATCTAACAAAGTACTTGAATATTGCAGAAAGTGTATCCACAATGATTTGGCTGACTCAAAGAAAACGCTTACTCTATTGAATAGTACCGCGGCATGCCATAGTTGCTGGCTGCCCGCCAGGTGAGCAGAGCGCAGAGGCAACATTTGTTCGAGCGATAATTCGGCTATTGTAAGCCAATGAGTGAAGAACCAGCACAAGTGACACCCGCAATGCTTCAAGCTTACTTTGTGAGAAACCTGGCGGTTATTTATAAGGCCAGTCATATGTTTAAAATTGAATGGGTTTCCTTTGAGTGTAAACCAATACACGATACGACCATTCACAACGGCCAAACGACACGATAACTATTTCAGTCCCGTTTTAACTGAACACGACGTCCGTGACATCTCCCCAAAATTATAATTGACGCTGTCCATGACAACATTTGACCCACGTTTTATGACTGTCGAACGCATATTTTGGGTTTTATATGAGATCAAAGATTTCTTGTAAATGTTAGCTGCTTTCCGAACTTTTGTCTTCGATTTGTAAGAACAATAACCATAATTACTGCTGAAATGCTGCAACTAAATGTTACCAGAGGAGTAATCTACAAATTAATAGACTTTTCACGATTAAGTCAGCTACTCTTCTAACTCAATCAATGTATACTAAATTCCATTCAAGTTACCCTTTATTCATAGGGCTCTATCAAAGAGTTTACAGCTTCCTGCCAAGGCCCCACGCAAATACTCCCACCTCCTGCCCTGTGTAGGATAAGTCATGACTCAATATTTGTGTATGTTTTGCAAATTGGTTAGATATCTATTTTCTGAGCATTCAATGATAGGTTGTTTGACTAATAGTGGCGTACAGGATATGTTATCTGGCTTACAGTGAACATATAGGACAGGTAATGTGTGCGTTGTACTGAGTATTGATTCCATGTTTTATTACAGCACTATATATTGTATTTTACCTTCAATAAAGTTGATGATTTTCCATTTATTGAATGACGATCGCTGAAGAATAAATGTTTGGACGGAATGAATGACTGTTTTAAACTGCCGCTTTCTAAAAATGTACTTTCTTAACTTTAAATGGAGTCGAACAGTGATGCCTATTATAATCATTCGGTTTATATCTACCTGACATCGTTTGATCTCAGTGGAGATATTCAGAAGTGTTTGATGTTGACAAAACTGTCACACATCGTATAACGCGGGCTGATGTCAGGCGTCGCCCTATATGGTACGCGATATAGCGGTCTAGAGCTAACTTTAAATGTTTTTCTTGAACAGAATATGTGGTAGACGATCCTTTAAACAAAGATTATCGACCAAGACATAAATCGAACTTTTCAGCTGAGGGTAATTACTTTAGAGAACGTGACTCGAATACACTGGAATGTGCTGCAAGCTGAGATATTCAAAGACAGTAACTGGGAAACGACATAAAAGAAATCATTATTTGGTGACACTGTTGACGATAACATTTGTTGGGTTTTATGAGCGATCATTACTTTTTGGTAAATTTTAGGTTTTTTTTTCGAAGTGATATCAGCCATTCGTGACAATAGTAAGCATAATTCGTGTTGACATGCAGCAACGAAATGTTACTAGAAGAGTAACCCGCAAATTCTTGCAAATTTCAAAATTAAATCAGTCACAATAAACATTAATGTGGGTAAATGCATTGTTGGTGGGAGGGGGTGGTTTCCGGACCTTATGCTCAGATTGCGGGAAAACTTTTGGAATATAAAATTAAATATGTAAGTTATAATTTCGGGATAGCATGGACTATCGTCAGTGCAAACATTTTTTCGACACGACTATTAACGATCGAGCTACCAGGTGTCAACTTCTAATTGTGCTGCAGAGTAGCATATTTTGCTCCTCACCGGAAGTAACTTCATCGACTTTGACAAACAAAATGCCATACGTTATCCGTTGTTCATTACAACAGTTGTTCAATTTAATGCTGTCGATTTGATAAAAGATTGGAAAATGTGGTAAAAATAAACGTTTGTACTGATACCGCAAATATTTTGTATGGGGCCCTACGGAAAAATGTCGTACTGATGCATTAACATTCGATAAGAATAAAGTTGAAATTGCAGCGAGCTACCTATTGATTCAGATTTTGTAACAATCCAACCATTAGTGAAGAAGTAATTAGACATACTAGTTTTTTAAATTTATAGATGAACCTGACCTTTGTATATGGTCAAGGTCAGAAGAAAACGTCACGATTCTGCACATAATTGCTCACAACTATTGGAAAAATAATTCATTGAAAATTTGAATATTGCGACTAGAATCAAGTGCCCCCCAAAAGTTCACATTGACAAAAAAGCTTACAGTTCAAATAAACTACAATGATCGGTTATTGTTTTGACGATCGAATTATTTTCCTGAGAGCCCTTTACTTTGTTCAGAGGTCAAGGTCAAAACAAAACCTTTGGGTTTTGTGCGTCAATAGTGATCCCTATCAAAATCATTCGTTTTATATTTACAATAAATCAATTGATCTCAGTGGAGATATTCAGAAATGGTTGATGTTGACAACGCTGACACACATCGTATAACGCAGCCTGATGTCAGCGTCGACCTATATGGCACACGATATCGCGGTTTAGTGAATAATTACTTGAAATGCTTTTTTTGAACAGTATATGCGGCTGACGATCCTGTAAATAATGCTTATCGACAAAGACATATAACAAACTCTTCAGTTGAGAGTAATTACCTAAGAGAACGTGACTCGAATGCACTGGAATGTGCTGCGAGCTGAAATATCGAAAGTCTTCGTCGCCGATTCTTTTTATGAATTAACTGTAAGTAGGAATTTTGTTGGTAGTTGATACGGTCGTGAACAAAAATTCCGCCATAAACTGTAATATATGCACATCATAAGAACCTAGCTATCGAAGAGCATACAAACACCATGTGACCCCATATTTTCCAATATGGTGGTCATCGCATCACCATTCTTTGGAAATCGGTAAGTAGATGGCATTTTTAAAGAAGCGTCTCGATTAGAGCGATGTATGGAATTGGTTCACAGTCTAGTATTAGATTGCACGTGTCATTGGGTCATTAAAGCTGATACAATTTAGCAGGCTTGTAGATGATATGGAAAATGACTGAGAGATGTCAACGTTTCCAAATTTTGTACAGACATATAGAATAAACGTTGTCTCTTACTTTCCAGGAGCGATATCACTTATCTGTCACATAGCCCCGTGCAGACGCATCGTTTCATAATATTCTAGACGTCCTGTAATACAGTGTGTCCCTGGTCTATTGGTGGCTGCAAACAAACATTTTTAAAAGCAAATGAAATGGCGGTAAGTCAGTTACATACACATAAAGCAGGATATTTTTCAACTATTAAGAAAGCGCAGAGTAAATTAAATATTTATATTGTACATGGTTGTCGACATCATAAATAAAGGAGGCCTTTCCTTCAAAGAATAATTGGCGAAGACTTACGATGATTAAACATTTACCAGACGAGCTACTCCACCCGAAATTTATATGCGAACACACATCTTCATAGCGAAGATGTCCTTCTCTTGCCTTCTTCGAAATAACTCCTGAACAACGTAAAACCCGTACCTGTCCGCATACATGCGATTGATATTCAGCAAGTGAATAAACTTACCCGAACGGTTCGTACTGGATCGAAATAAGAGTTCCGGTCTGTTTGTGCTCCCGAAAGATTTGACATGTCGGTGGCGAATCTGCGAGACGCGTTCGCTGCTCTGGTCACGTGATCCCTCGTATTTATTGATGTATGTATCGATCTGTAATATATGTTAAATCGCTACGCCGATCGATTTGTCAATGTTTGCGTAGAGTGAAAAAAATAAGTCGGGTAGGGCGAAATGAGCTCTGGGTATGCAAACAAACACTTGATAGATTACTCGACATCAACCTAAAAAACATACAACAAGAGCTCAGTAGGATATTGGAGTTAGATACTCTACTAAAGGCTTGTCTTTAAAACGTTAAATCTTCTCGTGCTTTCCGGCCTACGTCTTGATTTTCGAAGTCATAATAACAAAGGCCTTTTTTTCTGAAATGTATTAGGGATGGTTTCTCCAACTTATGCGATAGATGCATCATCCTCTTGTTGCTGAAGCCGTGTGGAAGTGTGAGTGAAGGGAAATATGCTGAAGCCGTGTGAGTATGAAGGGGGGGGGATATGCTGAAGCCGTGTGAGAAGCCGTGTGAGTGAAGGGCCGAATATGCTGAAAGCCCGTGTGAGTGAAGGGGATATGCAGAAGCCGTGTGAAGGGGGATGCAGAAGGGGATATATGCAGAAGCCGTGTCAGTGAAGGGGGATATGCAGAAAGGGGGATATGCAGAAGCCGTGTCAGTGTCAAAGGGGGGATATATGCAGTAAGCAGAAGCCGTGTGAGTGAAGAAGCAGTGGATGAAGGGGGATATGCAGAAGCCGTGTGAGTGAAGGGGGATATGCTGAAGCCGTGTCAATAAAGGGGGATATGCAGAAGCCGTGTCAGTAAAGGGGATATGCTGAAGCCGTGTGAGTGAAGGGGGATATGGTGAAGCCGTGTGAATAAAGGTGGATATGCAGAAGCCGTGTGAGTGAATGCAGGGGGGGGGATATGCAGAAGCCGTGTGAGTGAAGGGGGATATGATGAAGCCGTGTGAGTGAAGGGGAATATGCTGAAGCCGTGTGAGGTGTCAGGGTTCTGTGCTGGCGGTAATACTTGGGAGGTTTGTTAAAGTCTGGTTGCAAGATTCTACTTTAGCCTCATCGTAGCATCCAAGTTGGATAACACGTCGACAGTTGAAGCTTGATCATAACGTGTACTGGACAGCACCCAGGGATCAATCAACATCATTTTCTTAGTCATAATTAGCCGAACAGTTTGCCAAACAAAGGACCAACGATACATAAAATAGCAACACTGGTTTCGATACTCTTTTTTATTTACTTGACGTTAGTTTTATGTGAGATCACAGAGTGCAGACCGAATCTGTGTTGGGTTAATGTATGCTTCTAAACTGAAGTGAATGATACGTTTCCTTGTTAAACATTGACGGCACATTCAAATAGACAATTTATTAATTCTTGGTCAGCCGTGTGAATCAAAGCCCTGTTTACAGAAGGTTTGGCTTAAGCCATCACTCGTAATTTATCAGCGTGGTTTCTAAGACGCTCTGCCATGGTCTACGTCTAACGATAACGGGTTGTCGCCCGATGATCAATGGTATTTATTTCTGAAGGCATACAACTGGATTGGGTCGTAATATATCAGTTGGTAACCGTTAGTGTGATGGTGCTGGTTGCTTAAAATCGATAAACAATCACAAGGCAAGTGGGTACATGCAAGAACATGGCGAACAATATTAGGAAGTTTTAACAATCTCAAAATCGGCACAAAAAAGACCAAGTTATTTTGGATTGATGGATATCCTGGCATTTCTTTCGAGGACCTTGACCTTAGCTAACAATCAAGGTCAGAATAAAACCTCCAGATTCTGCATATCTTACACACCTTCATTTCAAACAGTTTGTATGACCTTCGCTTGTATACTGATGATCGGATAAGTATCAAATTTATAAATGAAATTATGGGGCCATGATAAACTGAGGAGGGTTTGACTGGCTCGAGGAAAAGCTTACTGAACTAAATAATTCTGCGGGGTGCCATAGTTGCTTGCATCCCTACAGGCGAACAGAGAGCATAGGCGACCTTTGTTCAGCTGGCTGTTGTTAACAAACCATTTAGGAGCCAGCTGAATGGACACCAGCTGCTCTTTAAGCTTGCTTAGTGAAAAAACTGTCGGTTATTTACAACGGACAATATATTTAGTCTTATATTCAGAATTAAATGGGCGTCATTCGTATGTATACCAATTGACGATACAGCCATTCAGGGGGGACAAACGACGCGATTTCAGATTTCAGTGCCGTTTTAACTTTGTTCGTAAACGGAAATGATATAAGAAAATCATTATTCAGATGGCTTCTTTGATACAATAAGATGTACTACTTGCAATTTGGGATAGCAAGGGCTTTCGTCAGATGCAGACATTTTTACAATACGACTATTAACGATGAGGCAACCACGTGTTAACTTCTGATTGTGCTGCAGAATAGCATATTTTGCTCTTAAACGGAAGTAAAGTCACCGACTTCCTTAAAAAAACTTACCTTTTGGTAAACGTTGCCCCTTACAACAATTGACCCATTTTATGCTGTAGATTTTATGAGTGATTGAAAAAAAACACTTTGACTGATACTTCGATTTTTTGGCATGAGGCCCTTGGGAAAAAAATGTTCATCTTGTTGAATGCGTTCTTCAATGTTTCAGTTAAAAAAAATAACTTGAACCATTCAAAAAGTATTACTTAGTTTATCATAGCCAAACAAAATTTAATTTTAATTTAAAATTAAATATTGAACAGAATATATACTTTTATGTGTTTTTATTTTTGAAAAAAATTGAATAAGTTTGGCTATGACATGTTTAAAATTGCGTTAACTGTAAAAATGTTATTAAGGGTGAAATGAAAAAGACCACTTTTAGGAAATTTGGAAGGATAAATTAGCCTTTGTTTTTTTCCTTTAGAAAATGGGTGGGCAATGTGTCAGATTTTTAATTTGATAATGTATATATACGAGTTAAAGAGTTGCCGCGAGCAGGCCACCCAACCCAACTCCAGTGGAGGGGGAGGTGAGTTTTACCTTATAATGCTCCAGACCGGCTGAGAAGTGTACTCTCCTCACTGACACATTATCGTATATATACATGATGAGTGGTGATTGATGATAAGATGATAAAACATGCAATATACATGCCAATCGAATACATACAATGCGACAGCTTATGGTGAGATAATAAAGTCGATTAAATAATTTAGAAGAAACACGGAAATAAAAGATAAGTGAGTTGTAGAGGAAGAATTCTAAGCTATTGACTGTAATGTAGGTCTAATGCTGTCCATTGATGACTTGGTTGCTAATGAGGATATGTTATCAGTCCACGAAAATGCCGATGCGCTAGAACAAAAAGCAATTTACAAGAAAGCAAGTTGACTGGTAAGAGTGAACGCCAAAGTAGAAAGAACTGGTGCGATGATAGTCAAATTCACACTGGTCGATCTGGAATATGCGTGATGTGAGCCCTGGTTTGTGATATGTGGGTGCATCCTGGGCGTCTTCACAAACGTGAGCAGACGCGTAGGTAACCTCTGTCCACCTACATGACCCGGCTTGGCTGCCAACTACAGCACTCATGCCTGTATCGACTAACTGCGGCAGTGGTTATGTGAAGTAACCAAAACGCTGTTACCGGCGTATCAGTCCCTGGGGGTTACAGATAGCCACGGTAGCGTAGCGAGTAGGCGTGCTGCTTCCCGCGCGTCCAAGTCTGTCTGGAACGCGCATTTACGTGGGACGGGTGTCTCCAACTGAATATAGGGCTTATCAATGTCATTGCCAACAGTCATAGGGACATGTACATCGCAACCCTATGACTGGAAACCCATATAGACAGACGGTAGTACCGGAAAAGCTTCATCCCATGGGTATGAGTCACAAAACTGGGGGGACATCCCGTAGTCCGGAAGTGTTTAGCCTGGAGATGACCTATCGACACACTCACACATAAATGGCTTAAGTAACCAGCAGGTTACAAGTAACATTTAGAGAAATACAGAGAAAATACTGTCTATTTTTACATAAAGCAATGACAGTGACGCTTTCCGCGAATGTGACCAAATATAAGTATCTGAGCGTCATATTGACAGATGCATTAACTTAGTCTTAGGTTATATGTTAGCACTGAAGCGTGGGCCAGCATTCCAAGTGCTACATGAGTCCCATATACCTACTTAGCATGTACCTGACTTTCTGACCTTTCGACCATAAAGCATATATCCAGATGAATTCGATTCACAAACCATTGGGAATTATGAGCGCAAGTTAATCAATGATTAATTTTAATAAAACATTATTCTCAAGTATTTAATTGTCATGCTGATGAGATGATAGTTATGCATGAAAACTTAACTTGAGTTCAGGGAAGGCCAACGTATTTCAGGTGCTGATCTGTAATTACACTGGAGTCGACCAATACCGATCCGTCGCTACACTACAAGCTAGTGGTCCCTTGCTGCTGAAACTCATAGCAAGCACACACAAAGAAACGAGAGAAGACAGACAAGGAGATTAAGTGAAGAAGGTCAGTTAAAGCTGTGGCGTAAACCAGTTTGAAAGGAAAATGCAAGCTGTTACGCAATTAGCCAATTAGCGCGGTAATCCCTAGACAAATTTAAAGTACAAACAAAACAGCGGGCCTGTCCCCAACGGAGTCGTATGCCGATGCGGGAGGTCACAAAGGACATGTGTTTATACAGAGTCACAGTGTCTGAACATACATTTACACCATTCCCATTACAGTCAATTAAACTATTAACAATCAGTCGGGACACCCAACAGACTAAAACAACAGTAAGCTTATTTTGAAAGCTGAACAATAAACAGATATTGAATCTGTGCGCATCGGCGCTTTACTGAACAAGAGGGGTTGTTTCAAAAGTGTATAGCGTTCGGGAACCAGTGCGGGAATCGCATCTGACAAGAACACGGAAATACCAAAAGCATACGCATTACACAGGGCGAAATGAGCTCTGGGTATGCAAACAAACACTTGATAGATTACTCGACATCAACCTAAAAAAACATACAACAAGAGCTCAGTAGGATATTAGAGTTAGATACTCTACTAAAGTCTTGTCTTTAAAACGTTAAATCTTCTCGTGCTTTCCGGCCCACGTCTTGATTTTCGAAGTCATAATAACAAAGGCCTCTTTTTGAAATGTAAATGTATTAGGGATGGTTTCTTGTTTGGGTGTGAGTGAAGGGGAATTATGCGATAGATGCATCCTCTTGTTTGGGTGTGAGTGAAGGGGAATATGCTGAAGCCGTGTGAGTGAAGGGGGATATGCTGAAGCCGTGTGAATGAAGGGGAATATGCTGAAGCCGTGTGAGTGAAGGGGAATATGCTGAAGCCGTGTGAGTTAAGGGGGATATGCTGAAGCCGTGTGAGTGAAGGGGAATATGCTGAAGCCGTGTGAGTGAAGGGGGATATGCAGAAGCCGTGTCAGTAAAGGGGGATATGCAGTAGTGAAGGGGGCAGAAGCCGTGTGAGTGATATGCAGAAGCCGTGTCAATAAAGGGGGATATGCAGATGCAGAAGTGAAGTGTATGCAATAAAGGGGGATATGCAGAAGCCGTGTGTGAGTGAAGGGGGATATGCAGAAGCCGTGTGAGTGAAGGGGGATATGCAGAAGCCGTGTGAGTGAAGGGGGATATGCAGAAGCCGTGTGAGTGAAGGGGGATATGCAGAAGCCGTGTGAGTGAAGGGGGATATGCTGAAGCCGTGTGAGTGTGAAGGGGGATATGGTGATAGTGAAGGGGGATATGAAAGCGTGTGAGCCGTGTGAAGGGGAATATGCAGAAGCCGTGTGAGTGAAGGGGGATATGCAGAAGCTGTGTCAGGGGGATATGCAGAAGCCGTGTGAGGGGATATGCAGAAGCCGTGTGAGAAGCCGTGAAGGGGGATATGCAGAAAGCCGTGTGAGGTGTCAGAAGGTTGAGTGAGGCCGTGTGCTGGCGGAAGGGGGAATACTTGGGGTGGTTTGTTAAAGTCTGGTTGCAAGATTCTACTTTAGCCTCGTCGTAGCATCCAAGTTGGATAACACGTCGACAGTTGAAGCTTGATCATAACGTGTACTGGACAGCACCCAGGGATCAATCAACATCATTTTCTTAGTCATAATTAGCCGAACAGTTTGCCAAACAAAGGACCAACGATACACAAAATAGCAACACTGGTTTCGATACTCTTTTTTATTTACTTGACGTTAGTTTTATGTGAGATCACAGAGTGCAGACCGAATCTGTGTTGGGTTAATGTATGCTTCTAAACTGAAGTGAATGATACGTTTCCTTGTTAAACATTGACGGCTCATTCAAATAGACAATTTATTAATTCTTGGTCAGCCGTGTGAATCAAAGCCCTGTTTCCAGAAGGTTTGGCTTAAGCCATCACTCGTAATTTATCAGCGTGGTTTTGAGACGCTCTGCCATGGTCTACGTCTAACGATAACGGGTTGTCGCCCGATGATCAATGGTATTTATTTCTGTAGGCATACTGGATTGGGTCGTAATATATCAGTTGGTAACCGTTAGTGTGATGGTGCTGGTTGCTTAAAATCGATAAACAATCACAAGGCAAGTGGGTGCATGCAAGAACATGGCGAACAATATTAGGAAGTTTTAACAATCTCAAAATCGGCACAAAAAAAGACCAAGTTATTTTGGATTGATGGATATCCTGGTATTTCTTTCGAGGACCTTGACCTTAGCTAACAATCAAGGTCAGAATAAAACCTCCAGATTCTGCATATCTTACACACCTTCATTTCAAACAGTTTGTATGACCTTCGCTTGTATACTGATGATCGGATAAAGAATCAAATTTATAAATGAAATTATGGGGCCATGATAAACTGAGGAGGGTTTGACTGGCTCGAGGAAAAGCTTACTGAACTAAATAATTCTGCGGGGTGCCATAGTTGCTTGCATCCCTACAGGCGAACAGAGAGCATAGGCGACCTTTGTTCAGCTGGCTGTTGTTAACAAACCATTTAGGAGCCAGCTGAATGGACACCAGCTGCTCTTTAAGCTTGCTTAGTGAAAAAAACTGTCGGTTATTTACAACGGACAATATATTTAGTCTTATATTCAGAATTAAATGGGCGTCATTCGTATGTATACCAATTCACGATACAGCCATTCAGGGGGGACAAACGACGCGATAACTTCAGATTTCAGTGCCGTTTTAACTTTGTTCGTAAACGGAAATGATATAAGAAAATCATTATTCAGATGGCTTCTTTGATACAATAAGATGTACTACTTGCAATTTGGGATAGCAAGGGCTTTCGTCAGATGCAGACATTTTTACAATACGACTATTAACGATGAGGCAACCACGTGTTAACTTCTGATTGTGCTGCAGAATAGCATATTTTGCTCTTAAACGGAAGTAAAGTCACCGACTTCCTTAAAAAAACTTACCTTTTGGTAAACGTTGCCCCTTACAACAATTGACCCATTTTATGCTGTAGATTTTATGAGTGATTGAAAAAACACAGTTGGACTGATACTTCGATTTTTTGGCATGAGGCCCTTGGGAAAAAAATGTTCATCTTGTTGAATGCGTTCTTCAATGTTTCAGTTAAAAAAAATAACTTGAACCATTCAAAAGTATTACTTAGTTTATCATAGCCAAACAAAATTTAGTTTTAATTTAAAATTAAATATTGAACAGAATATATACTTTTATGTGTTTAATTTTTGAAAAAATTGAATAAGTTTGGCTATGACATGTTTAAAATTGCGTTAACTGTAAAAATGTTATTAAGGGTGAAATGAAAAAGACCACTTTTAGGAAATTTGGAAGGATAAATTAGCCTTTGTTTTTTTCCTTTAGAAAATGGGTGGGCAATGTGTCAGATTTTTAATTTGATAATGTATATATACGAGTTAAAGAGTTGCCGCGAGCAGGCCACCCAACCCAACTCCAGTGGAGGGGGAGGTGAGTTTTACCTTATAATGCTCCAGACCGGCTGAGAAGTGTACTCTCCTCACTGACACATTATCGTATATATACATGATGAGTGGTGATTGATGATAAGATGATAAAACATGCAATATACATGCCAATCGAATACATACAATGCGACAGCTTATGGTGAGATAATAAAGTCGATTAAATAATTTAGAAGAAACACGGAAATAAAAGATAAGTGAGTTGTAGAGGAAGAATTCTAAGCTATTGACTGTAATGTAGGTCTAATGCTGTCCATTGATGACTTGGTTGCTAATGAGGATATGTTATCAGTCCACGAAAATGCCGATGCGCTAGAACAAAAAGCAATTTACAAGAAAAGCAAGTTGACTGGTAAGAGTGAACGCCAAAGTAGAAAGAACTGGTGCGATGATAGTCAAATTCACACTGGTCGATCTGGAATATGCGTGATGTGAGCCCTGGTTTGTGATCTGTGGGTGCATCCTGGGCGTCTTCACAAACGTGAGCAGACGCGTAGGTAACCTCTGTCCACCTACATGACCCGGCTTGGCTGCCAACTACAGCACTCATGCCTGTATCGACTAACTGCGGCAGTGGTTATGTGAAGTAACCAAAACGCTGTTACCGGCGTATCAGTCCCTGGGGGTTACAGATAGCCACGGTAGCGTAGCGAGTAGGCGTGCTGCTTCCCGCGCGTCCAAGTCTGTCTGGAACGCGCATTTACGTGGGACGGGTGTCTCCAACTGAATATAGGGCTTATCAATGTCATTGCCAACAGTCATAGGGACATGTACATCGCAACCCTATGACTGGAAACCCATATAGACAGACGGTAGTACCGGAAAAGCTTCATCCCATGGGTATGAGTCACACAAACTGGGGGGACATCCCGTAGTCCGGAAGTGTTAGCCTGGAGATGACCTATCGACACACTCACACATAAATGGCTTAAGTAACCAGCAGGTTACAAGTAACATTTAGAGAAATACAGAGAAAATACTGTTTATTTTTACATAAAGCAATGACAGTGACGCTTTCCGCGAATGTGACCAAATATAAGTATCTGAGCGTCATATTGACAAATGCATTAACTTAGTCTTAGGTTATATGTTAGCACTGAAGCGTGGGCCAGCATTCCAAGTGCTACATGAGTCCCATATACCTACTTAGCATGTACCTGACTTTCTAACCTTTCGACCATAAAGCATATATCCAGATGAATTCGATTCACAAACCATTGGGAATTATGAGCGCAAGTTAATCAATGATTAATTTTAATAAAACATTATTCTCAAGTATTTAATTGTCATGCTGATGAGATGATAGTTATGCATGAAAACTTAACTTGAGTTCAGGGAAGGCCAACGTATTTCAGGTGCTGATCTGTAATTACACTGGAGTCGACCAATACTGTAGTTGCGTTATCTTACCGATCCGTCGCTACACTACAAGCTAGTGGTCCCTTGCTGCTGAAACTCATAGCAAGCACACACAAAGAAACGAGAGAAGACAGACAAGGAGATTAAGTGAAGAAGGTCAGTTAAAGCTGTGGCGTAAACCAGTTTGAAAGGAAAATGCAAGCTGTTACGCAATTAACCAATTAGCGCGGTAATCCCTAGACAAATTTAAAGTACAAACAAAACAGCGGGCCTGTCCCCAACGGAGTCGTATGCCGATGCGGGAGGTCACAAAGGACACGTGTTTATACAGAGTCACAGTGTCTGAACATACATTTACACCATTCCCATTACAGTCAATTAAACTATTAACAATCAGTCGGGACACCCAACAGACTAAAACAACAGTAAGCTTATTTTGAAAGCTGAACAATAAACAGATATTGAATCTGTGCGCATCGGCGCTTTACTGAACAAGAGGGGTTGTTTCAAAAGTGTATAGCGTTCGGGAACCAGTGCGGGAATCGCATCTGACAAGAACACGGAAATACCAAAAGCATACGCATTACACAGGGCGAAATGAGCTCTGGGTATGCAAACAAACACTTGATAGATTACTCGACATCAACCTAAAAAACATACAACAAGAGCTCAGTAGGATATTAGAGTTAGATACTCTACTAAAGTCTTGTCTTTAAAACGTTAAATCTTCTCGTGCTTTCCGGCCCACGTCTTGATTTTCGAAGTCATAATAACAAAGGCCTCTTTTTCTGAAATGTATTAGGGATGGTTTCTCCAACTTATGCGATAGATGCATCCTCTTGTTTGGGTGTGAGTGAAGGGGAATATGCTGAAGCCGTGTGAGTGAAGGGGGATATGCTGAAGCCGTGTGAATGAAGGGGAATGCTGAAGCCGAAGGGGAATGTGAAGCCGTGAAGGGGGAATATGCTGAAGCCGTGAGTGAAGGGAATATGGGTGTGAAAGGGGGATATGCTGAAGCCGTGTGAGTTAAGGGGGATATGCTGAAGCCGTGTGAGTGAAGGGGAATATGCTGAAGCCGTGTGAGTGAAGGGGGATATGCAGAAGCCGTGTCAGTAAAGGGGGATATGCAGAAGCCGTGTCAATAAAGGGGGATATGCAGAAGCCGTGTGAGTAAAGGGGGATATGCAGAAGCCGTGTGAGTGAAGGGGGATATGCAGAAGCCGTGTCAATAAAGGGGGATATGCAGAAGCCGTGTCAGTAAAGGGGATATGCAGAAGCCGTGTGAGTGAAGGGGGATATGCAGAAGCCGTGTGAGTGAAGGGGGATATGCAGAAGCCGTGTGAGTGAAGGGGGATATGCAGAAGCCGTGTGAGTGAAGGGGAATATGCAGAAGCCGTGTGAGTGAAGGGGGATATGCAGAAGCCGTGTGATTTTAGGGGTATATGCAGAAGCCGTGTGAGTGAAGGGGATATGCTGAAGCCGTGTGAGTGAAGGGGGATATGCAAGTGAAGGGGGATATGCTGAAGCCGTGTGAGTGAAGGGGGATATGCAGAAGCCGTGTGAGTGAAGGGGGATATGCTGAAGCCGTGTGAGTGAAGGGGATATTGCGAAGCCGTGTGAGTGAAGGGGTATATGCAGAAGCCGTGTCAGTGAAGGGGGATATGCAGAAGCCGTGTCAATAAAGGGGGATATGCAGAAGCCGTGTGAGTGTCAGTGTGAGTGAAGGGGGATATGCAGAAGCCGTGTGATATGCAGAAGCCGTGTCAGTAAAGGGGGATATGAAGTGAAGGGGGATATGAGGCCGTGTGAAGCCGTGTGAGGTGTCAGGGTTCTGTGCTGGCGGTAATACTTGGGTGGTTTGTTAAAGTCTGGTTGCAAGATTCTACTTTAGCCTCGTCGTAGCATCCAAGTTGGATAACACGTCGACAGTTGAAGCTTGATCATAACGTGTACTGGACAGCACCCAGGGATCAATCAACATCATTTTCTTAGTCATAATTAGCCGAACAGTTTGCCAAACAAAGGACCAACGATACACAAAATAGCAACACTGGTTTCGATACTCTTTTTATTTACTTGACGTTAGTTTTATGTGAGATCACAGAGTGCAGACCGAATCTGTGTTGGGTTAATGTATGCTTCTAAACTGAAGTGAATGATACGTTTCCTTGTTAAACATTGACGGCACATTCAAATAGACAATTTATTAATTCTTGGTCAGCCGTGTGAATCAAAGCCCTGTTTCCAGAAGGTTTGGCTTAAGCCATCACTCGTAATTTATCAGCGTGGTTTTGAGACGCTCTGCCATGGTCTACGTCTAACGATAACGGGTTGTCGCCCGATGATCAATGGTATTTATTTCTGTAGGCATACTGGATTGGGTCGTAATATATCAGTTGGTAACCGTTAGTGTGATGGTGCTGGTTGCTTAAAATCGATAAACAATCACAAGGCAAGTGGGTGCATGCAAGAACATGGCGAACAATATTAGGAAGTTTTAACAATCTCAAAATCGGCACAAAAAAGACCAAGTTATTTTGGATTGATGGATATCCTGGTATTTCTTTCGAGGACCTTGACCTTAGCTAACAATCAAGGTCAGAATAAAACCTCCAGATTCTGCATATCTTACACACCTTCATTTCAAACAGTTTGTATGACCTTCGCTTGTATACTGATGATCGGATAAAGAATCAAATTTATAAATGAAATTATGGGGCCATGATAAACTGAGGAGGGTTTGACTGGCTCGAGGAAAAGCTTACTGAACTAAATAATTCTGCGGGGTGCCATAGTTGCTTGCATCCCTACAGGCGAACAGAGAGCATAGGCCCACCTTTGTTCAGCTGGCTGTTGTTAACAAACCATTTAGGAGCCAGCTGAATGGACACCAGCTGCTCTTTAAGCTTGCTTAGTGAAAAAACTGTCGGTTATTTACAACGGACAATATATTTAGTCTTATATTCAGAATTAAATGGGCGTCATTCGTATGTATACCAATTCACGATACAGCCATTCAGGGGGGACAAACGACGCGATAACTTCAGATTTCAGTGCCGTTTTAACTTTGTTCGTAAACGGAAATGATATAAGAAAATCATTATTCAGATGGCTTCTTTGATACAATAAGATGTACTACTTGCAATTTGGGATAGCAAGGGCTTTCGTCAGATGCAGACATTTTTACAATACGACTATTAACGATGAGGCAACCACGTGTTAACTTCTGATTGTGCTGCAGAATAGCATATTTTGCTCTTAAACGGAAGTAAAGTCACCGACTTCCTTAAAAAAACTTACCTTTTGGTAAACGTTGCCCCTTACAACAATTGACCCATTTTATGCTGTAGATTTTATGAGTGATTGAAAAAAACACAGTTGGACTGATACTTCGATTTTTTGGCATGAGGCCCTTGGGAAAAAAATGTTCGTCTTGTTGAATGCGTTCTTCAATGTTTCAGTTAAAAAAAATAACTTGAACCATTCAAAAGTATTACTTAGTTTATCATAGCCAAACAAAATTTAGTTTTAATTTAAAATTAAATATTGAACAGAATATATACTTTTATGTGTTTAATTTTTGAAAAAATAAGTTTGGCTATGACATGTTTAAAATTGCGTTAACTGTAAAAATGTTATTAAGGGTGAAATGAAAAAGACCACTTTTAGGAAATTTGGAAGGATAAATTAGCCTTTGTTTTTTTCCTTTAGAAAATGGGTGGGCAATGTGTCAGATTTTTAATTTGATAATGTATATATACGAGTTAAAGAGTTGCCGCGAGCAGGCCACCCAACCCAACTCCAGTGGAGGGGGAGGTGAGTTTTACCTTATAATGCTCCAGACCGGCTGAGAAGTGTACTCTCCTCACTGACACATTATCGTATATATACATGATGAGTGGTGATTGATGATAAGATGATAAAACATGCAATATACATGCCAATCGAATACATACAATGCGACAGCTTATGGTGAGATAATAAAGTCGATTAAATAATTTAGAAGAAACACGGAAATAAAAGATAAGTGAGTTGTAGAGGAAGAATTCTAAGCTATTGACTGTAATGTAGGTCTAATGCTGTCCATTGATGACTTGGTTGCTAATGAGGATATGTTATCAGTCCACGAAAATGCCGATGCGCTAGAACAAAAAGCAATTTACAAGAAAGCAAGTTGACTGGTAAGAGTGAACGCCAAAGTAGAAAGAACTGGTGCGATGATAGTCAAATTCACACTGGTCGATCTGGAATATGCGTGATGTGAGCCCTGGTTTGTGATCTGTGGGTGCATCCTGGGCGTCTTCACAAACGTGAGCAGACGCGTAGGTAACCTCTGTCCACCTACATGACCCGGCTTGGCTGCCAACTACAGCACTCATGCCTGTATCGACTAACTGCGGCAGTGGTTATGTGAAGTAACCAAAACGCTGTTACCGGCGTATCAGTCCCTGGGGGTTACAGATAGCCACGGTAGCGTAGCGAGTAGGCGTGCTGCTTCCCGCGCGTCCAAGTCTGTCTGGAACGCGCATTTACGTGGGACGGGTGTCTCCAACTGAATATAGGGCTTATCAATGTCATTGCCAACAGTCATAGGGACATGTACATCGCAACCCTATGACTGGAAACCCATATAGACAGACGGTAGTACCGGAAAAGCTTCATCCCATGGGTATGAGTCACAAACTGGGGGGACATCCCGTAGTCCGGAAGTGTTAGCCTGGAGATGACCTATCGACACACTCACACATAAATGGCTTAAGTAACCAGCAGGTTACAAGTAACATTTAGAGAAATACAGAGAAAATACTGTTTATTTTTACATAAAGCAATGACAGTGACGCTTTCCGCGAATGTGACCAAATATAAGTATCTGAGCGTCATATTGACAAATGCATTAACTTAGTCTTAGGTTATATGTTAGCACTGAAGCGTGGGCCAGCATTCCAAGTGCTACATGAGTCCCATATACCTACTTAGCATGTACCTGACTTTCTAACCTTTCGACCATAAAGCATATATCCAGATGAATTCGATTCACAAACCATTGGGAATTATGAGCGCAAGTTAATCAATGATTAATTTTAATAAAACATTATTCTCAAGTATTTAATTGTCATGCTGATGAGATGATAGTTATGCATGAAAACTTAACTTGAGTTCAGGGAAGGCCAACGTATTTCAGGTGCTGATCTGTAATTACACTGGAGTCGACCAATACTGTAGTTGCGTTATCTTACCGATCCGTCGCTACACTACAAGCTAGTGGTCCCTTGCTGCTGAAACTCATAGCAAGCACACTCAAAGAAACGAGAGAAGACAGACAAGGAGATTAAGTGAAGAAGGTCAGTTAAAGCTGTGGCGTAAACCAGTTTGAAAGGAAAATGCAAGCTGTTACGCAATTAACCAATTAGCGCGGTAATCCCTAGACAAATTTAAAGTACAAACAAAACAGCGGGCCTGTCCCCAACGGAGTCGTATGCCGATGCGGGAGGTCACAAAGGACATGTGTTTATACAGAGTCACAGTGTCTGAACATACATTTACACCATTCCCATTACAGTCAATTAAACTATTAACAATCAGTCGGGACACCCAACAGACTAAAACAACAGTAAGCTTATTTTGAAAGCTGAACAATAAACAGATATTGAATCTGTGCGCATCGGCGCTTTACTGAACAAGAGGGGTTGTTTCAAAAGTGTATAGCGTTCGGGAACCAGTGCGGGAATCGCATCTGACAAGAACACGGAAATACCAAAAGCATACGCATTACACATACTCATATTAGCATGTACATAAACACCACAATACACATTATAACACATCTTCCAAGAGAAAGCACAACGTTTAGCAACAGAAAGTTATCACAACGTGTACAGTCATAGAGGTCAGACGAGATAAAATGACTGTATTGTGAGTATTACGAGTGATAGGAGCGTTCATGGGATGCGCCCGTTTAGCAACATCACAGCTACAACTCCAAGTTAACTTTGGGTTCAAAACAAGCATCAGCAATCTACCAGCTCTCACGGGAAATAGAAAAATATAAAGCAAATCTCTAATTTTCGAATTTAAGCGAAATGTTCATATAAATTTAACCTGATTGACACAGTAAGTGTTTAATTCGTCGGGTGGAGGTGCATGTGCGGGTGCTTTGTCGACAAGTCCCTGGCTACTTAAAGATAGCAAGACGGCCAATGACGTCCATAGGTCCCGGCCTTAATGACTTCATCCATTGAAACAGCATGTGAGGTAATTATCATTAAGCCTGTGACAAACATGGGCGCAAGCTTAGAATTCAATCCTACTTGGTATTCTTTCACGCCGTGAAAACTTGTATCCTATACGTACCTGCGTGTATAGCAAATTTTCATGACATGACTCTATTTTGTACCATAAAGGAATGCACATGAATATCCTCGTCGTAGAGCATCTATAAACTGTGATGGTGAACGACTCCGTTTCAATGTAGCCATATTGCGTAGCTGATTCGTTTTGCAGCATCACCAGCATTGTTACGTGTGGTGTGTTACCGGGTACAGTCATACAGGTCATAAGAGTTGTACCTGTGATATGACGCCTCTAGTGATTTATGTGTGCACTTGTTTTATCGATTTATGCAGCCATGTTTTGCCAAAAATCCCGGCGATTTTTTACCAGTGGCCAGGGCGCCTGCCATTTCGACCCCTGTGTTATTGTAGGGGTAGAATGCCGGCTGTTGTTGCAAACATTACAGATCGAAAGCCGAATAAACGATTCGCAATGAATTGAAGCAATGTTTCTGATCATCACTCGTTTACAATGGATTAAATGGCATTCTATGTCATTTGTAATTTTGCTTGGAGAATGTCAACTTATTTGAGTCATTACTCACACCAGATGCTTCTCATCTTCCAAATCCCTGAATTTAACTGTCTTATGTCATATTAAAGGCGTATCTGAACAACAAACATGGCATGTAGGGTCGCAAATCGACTTTTAAACAACGTACTTTTACGATTCAACCACAAACACACAAGCGCGATCACATGTGTCGAAGCTCTTAAGAGGTAACAGCATAACACTACCACTGTTGCCTGTGGGGAGTTTGCTTTAACAAAGTAGGATTGTTCTCAAAATTGCTGTGCGGTAAACAGCCTCCTCATATATTCGCAGTATTCTATGTGTATGTGCTTGTGTTGGCTTCGTCATAATAATCAAATCGCTACTTTCCCAATGGAATAACTGTCCCAACATCTATGCTTGTCCCGAAATACATAATCTAATCTAAGTCGCCGGAGCGGTGATAACAATAGAAGCAGCCAATCAATCCGAATACCAAATGGGATCAGGTTCATTTGATGGCACTTGTCCCACAGAACATTGCATAATGGGTCGATGGGGTGAGTAGGAAAATGTCGGCCATTTGCCTCCCATTATGATACAGCGCAACGCATTAACAAGTATCGTAAAGTATTACGAACATTTGCATACCATGTACAAGTTAGCTTTTCCCATGAGTGATTTTGTAATGGCGTTGCAACTGTTCTGCTGGGACACATAGTTTTTTTATGGATGGCTGATTGTTGTTCATTCTATTTGTAGTCAATTTTTCGATATAAAATACACCAGCTTTACGACAAGGTGCTCGACTAGCGGTTACTGCAGTAATAGCACAGTCATAAGTTGCAGTTACTCGATCACGGTACTGTGAAGAACTGATAGTGTAACATTTATAGTCAAATTGATATATGCGCAAAGTATATCTCTGTTTAAATATCTAGTCCTGCTATACCATTTTATTATATCTGCTGGCACTTCATCTAAACGGCAACCTCATTTCCAAGGTTTGTCATACTAAGATATGGAGTACTTGATTTGGCACTTTTATTTAACGTCCATGCATTGCCAAATATACGTCTGGTGCGTCAACTTTAGGTCAGTCAATTTGCTGTCTTGTACTTTGACGGTATTAGGATGTTATTCCATTATCCAGAGGATAAGAGAGCTGGTTTGTGTCAAATAACTGGATCAGATTCAGATAGCGATGCAATTATCTAAGTAATAGCTCATGAAGGTTAATACCAATTAACTTTTATGTGATTGTCAGCATATTCTTTACGCTTATTTGATAACACCAAGACCATTTTATATGAGTGAGAGACAAGATCAACGAATCCCGGAGGTGCCATGTTAAGTTTAGGATTAACTCTGACCACCTGCTCAATGTCATTATAGAACAGATCAATAGAAAAGAAACATTAGTATTGGTAAACTCTGGTTGTACGTAAAATTCAAATAATGTTGTGATAAATATTGTACTCTCTTGTGTCCAACAAAGCTGTCTCATAAATATAAGATAAATCGATGTTCATATAACCGTGCAGCTATGGTAGGCAGAGAAAAAATACTATTATGCCGAAAACTTTGCGGTTAGCACCCAAAATGTAACCCGGTGATGGATGGCCAGCGCAGCAACAAATGGGCTCTAATTGTATTCTTCTTTTAGTTTACAATAATATCATACAATGTTCATTCATAATGATGTAAAACAGTTGTTTGGAAATAGTAATTAAGACATTTTTCGTCGACAGGTGGCAGTTATGATATCAACATCAATGTATCGGAGCGTGGATAAAAGATAATGTCGAGTAATTCCGTGGACTTAAGGAAATCCATAGAAAAGTGGCTTATTGTCACATCGATGGTTACGTATGATCCGTTTTACAGTATGGTAATGCCCGAGTCAATTAAATATGTACCTATGCCATCCGTCACGAATACCACAATTTTGTTGACATGCTATGCGCTATGTAACCGTATCGCAAAATACCGGCTTGAGTCCGAAACATGACAGACGTAGAGCCAAATGCGTTGATACAGATTTATATTCAAATGGACTTCATAATGCCGTAGAATGTCGTGTATCAATAGCATCGTTTGAACATGAATACATTTTCCAAATGCCTCAATTCAGCCGTCCGCATTCATATTACAGAAGTATCTGAGCGAACAAGAAGGTGGGCGATATCGTACTATAGCAACAATAACAACAGCAAGATATTAAGTGTAGACGTTTTCAAAAGGTAACAAAGTTGTGCTGCCACAATGGAATGGCCATTCAGGTTCGCTTTACAATAAGGTTTGCTTTTGTTACAACAATTAAATCATTACTTTCCGCAGTTTTATTTACAACCTCCGAGGATGGAATGACTGTCCTACGTCCATGCTTGTCTCGAGAATACACTGCCCAACGGCAATCTCGGGAACGGTGATGACAATGGCAACTGCAATTCAATTGGAATACCTAACGAGATCAGGATTCATATGCTGGCGCTTGTCCGACATAATATTGGTTAAATGGGCCGATTTATCGGGGGGTTAGCATCTGAGCTATTTCCCGCCGAGGGAAAGAAGCGCGCTATGAAGTATCCCAAAGAATTATAACGTGTATGCACCATTTAAAAGTTAGCGCTTCCGATTAATTAATTTCTTACGACGTCGCCATTCTTGTGTTGGGACGCTCGTTACTCGGGATGGATGGGTGTAATCCGTGCCTTTTGAAGTCAATTCTTTGACATAAAACGCAGCAGAAACACAACCTGACAACACGATTACGTGTAGGTAGTGCAACAATAACGCGGCCACTAAATGAAGTCACCCGATGCAGTCATGGGACTGTCAAAAGCCGGTGAAGTAACACTTATAATCCAGTTGATAAATGCGTATAGTACAAAATGTTCAATGACCAAATCGTGCTGCACCATTTTCGGATATCTTCTCTCCATAACGGCACCTTCATATTCGAGGCTTCATATCTGTTGATATAGTCTACTTGATTTGGCACCTTTATTTATCATTCATATATAACAAAATATATGTCTGGAAGGCTAGTTATGGATCAGTCTAGCTGTTATTTCTCCTACGGAGGCGGGATCGGTATTCTATTCAATTACAGAGGGAAAGAGGCAGCTGGTTTGTGTCAAATGACTGGATCAAATAAAGATAGCGATGGCACTAAGTTGGCAATAACTGATGATAGATCATACCACATCATACTTCAAAGCTTAAAAGCCTATTCTTTATGTTTATTTAATAACACCGAGACTAGTTTGTATGGCATATGAAGTTCAATATTACTTTGGACTACATGCACAGTGTCATTCTATGGCGAATCAACGGAAAATAGTCATGACTATTGGTAAACTCTGGTTGTAATTAATATTTGTATAACCAGACAGCCATGGTAGGCGAGGTAGATGGTAGATTTATGCTGATTAATGTATGGTTAACACCATGGACGTTTTGGGCACAAAAACGTTAATGCCATAAAGGTACCCTGCTAATAGTTTACAAAAATCTAATACATTATACCCACATAGCAATAAATACAACTGTATTTTAAAAACGCATAAGCACTTTTTTGTTGGCAAACACATCGAGTTGGTTTGTTGCAAGTTGACTAAAAAATTGTATCAGTGGTTAATAGCTCCATGGGGTCAGGACGATATGGGGCTTTTTCGTCTTGGTTTTGTCTTGATATCGTTACCATGCGACCAGACCAGAGAACAAAGCAGATCTAATCGTGCGTTTATATGCTCACATGCCACGTTGAAACACACAAGCTGTTTTATAACGTTTAATTAGATACATATTGAACATTTGTCGTCGAAAGGGTAGACGGACATCAAAGCAACAAAGTAATCCATTGACAGTACGTTACCTGTTCCGTTGAGGGCGATACGTCCCACTTCATTCTTGCAAGGCGCCAAATGCAATGCGATTCGTTAATCCCGGTATGAGAGCTGTGTGATAGGCGATGTATCAATGTGCATGAGACTAGCTAGAGGCGCCAAGTTAACGTCGTTATGCGAACACCATGTAAATACATTTAAGAACAGTGAGTTATGGAGCAGAAGTTATGATAAGATAAAATGACTAATTATTTGGGCTTCATTGTTCTTCCAAGAGTTGGGGTATGAGTTGTTCGTTTTTAAACTGCCAATGCCCAATGATCATCACTGTGTAATTTTGCGCTAGGTAGCCCATATCATATAGATATGGTCATAAATAGGTTAAGTTTGATAACAATGGGGTGGGGGGGGGACATCCAATGCTTTTAATTTTAATGCAGCTGTAAAGCATCAGGGAAATTAGGATGTTCGATACAAAAGCCCTTTTTTATTTAAAATACTTTCCAAGCTTGATTCGGATAATCCTCTCCATATATGCATAGATATCGTCCATCACATTCAGCACTGGAAAACTGTACGCATTTGTGCCAACATCAATGTACCTGAGCGTAGATAGAAGGTTCATAAATTGCTTCAAAGAAATGTACAGAGAATTTAATGATCGATATATTCAGTCACTTGTGCTCCTGGAATTTTATTGCCTTACTGTTATGACAAATCATCTGCGACCAAATCACCGATATTGTCGCTGGCCTGTAAGCAGAAAGAAGGTCGCGGTCGGAATCAACCTGACTGTGAAAATCGAGTAATTTCGGGGCCTATAAGAAACCCACAGAAAGGTCGGGGCGCGTAATGAAAAACCTACATATTGCCCTTCATGAAATACGATTATGCCGGAGACATCTATGTTTGTAACTATACTCTCCGCGTTCTTTTCAAACCAGTAGTGGATGCCGACACAAATCCCGTCAAAAGTGAATGTCGTTGCAATATCAGAGTTAGAATACGCTTTCCGTACATCTGTGCTCAACATCATTTCACCAACACATATTCCACACTCTGTCAATGAATAAACACATGACAAATACATTTACTCTACCTGTACTATTATTGCTTAGATGTTGCATAAAACATACCAGTCTCATTTATATGTTTCAATATGTTTATATGATTTACTATCAATCTGCCATAAACGCCTGTCCATTGACTCAGACGTATCTCGGTTCGTCTCCCCCACCCACATAGGCTCTGGTGATCGACTGTATGCTGTGGATACACTTGTTGAGCATATAATAGTCAGAGCAATTCAGATGAAGTGGTGTTGGTTGACTGAACGTAAATAAAATGTTTTGTATGTCCTGGTTAGATACATAGGAAGTATGTTGAAGCGTGGTATATGGGTAAAACACTCTCGTCAGCTACAATTGACTGCCACTTGTTCTTTATTGTGGAAACATCATCGCTAATATTGCCGACCTGGTGTCAGTGCGAGTTAATTGTCAAATCACTGCCTTGTCGGACCCTAGTAGATCAGCGATGAGTTTATGGTTGACGGCGGGTGTATTACTCCCCTGACACGTTAGTTAGCGCCACTGTCGTCTATCATCGCAACAGGGTAATACGTCCTCTGCCTACAGGCGCTTGTCAATCTAGCGAAGGTACAAATCACCATTCTAGGTGAGATATACGAATAGGAGACTGTAGTTTGTGACTTGCCTTGCATCACCACCGAATGTTGTCAAATGTGATTCACAGGAAATAAGATGGTCCGCTGGTGTAATAAAAATGCAGATATCATCTACTGTTTATGATGTGTATTGCAGCGACCTGTTCCGTATAATACAGTCAAGTCATACACAACAGCTTCTTATATCTTCGTGGTTCGTTTGGCCAGATCTTATATCAATTATGTCGCATAGCGGTAAGGCTAATCAGTATCCAGGGGAGGTTGGCATGTCCCATGAGATAAAAAGGGAGCATGCGGTTAGCATAGGGGTTCTCAAATATAATGTATTGTGACCAATATCGATGAAGATGCTCTCCGAGATAGGAGTCACTGGACTGGAACATGCATCGATATTACATATGCTGCAGGGCTCAAATTGTTGATTTAGGTAACTCACGATCCAGAAATATTCTGCATACGACCGGGTATGCTAATGGCTAGGTGCTAGGACCTATACTCCCCCTGTGTTATATACGGACTCTTGTTGGTGTAATTGGTCGGCATATGATGATACGCCACGGGTAGGCTGTTGACCTTCAGATTAATGTTCACTTTAAACTGCCCTATATCTCTACCATTGGCTCTGGACTCCATGACGCCATCAATTGCATTTTGTAATTGTGCTTTGGATGATGGAAAATTAACTATTGATCAACCATGTCCAAACCAAATGGTTATCAATTTGACTATATAACTATATTCAACATTTATACACACGTAATTATACGTATATATTTATATATATATGTATACATAAACCCAATAAACATATACATGTATACATATAAATATATACATGTATATTTATACATATATAAATATATATATATATATATATATATATTTATATATCAATGGTCAAAAACATACACATGAAGTAATAACCCACGCCCTCATAGAAACGCACTTTTACTGCTTTTTACGGTTCGGCACATATAAGCAATGCATAGTTTTCCCACCCAGAGTACTTTACAAAGGCGTTATGAGCGGTGTGTGCCGGGAAGCCCATTTATGAGTATATGGCGTTATAAAATCTGACATATAACATCTGCTGAGATTTCACTCGGTGTGTCCACACAAAGTCCAATTGTAATGATTACCCCATAAGACCACACAAGGTACAAAATTTGCGTTTTGCAACGTAAAGGACTTTCCAGTCAATAACACTGCTCCTATCAATGGGTGAATAAGTGTTATATTTAACTCACGCAGCGACAAAATAAAGGCGCGTGGAATATTTACGAGCGTGCCAATAAACCATTGAATAACTGTGTTAAAGCTTAGCGTAATGTCCACGCAGAAAGTTATGCGTCTTATACACCTTTATGAGCCTTAAAAAATTATCGTTGGAGAATTATTGCATACAATAAGAGCATTAAGCAAAATACGCTTATTTTCACAGCAGTCTCTTAACGAACAGCTGGTCCACGAAACGGTACGACACACAAAAAACCAACCCAGCTATCCATTTATCCTGAATAGAGGCGATACATATTTTGCTCTGTAGTTACAATGCTTTCTGCTCGGTTGGCTTTTATCTAGCTGTGTCTGCAAAGGTACTGCAATGGATTAGTCCAGGGAGTTGAGACTACTTAAACCTGTCATACCAGGGCTTATTGGCTGCGTCTTTATCTTCATTAAAGTACCACTGTATTACGGCTCCTGTTACTGTTCTCGTGTAACTATCGGCATTATAGAGGTACATTGTAGCAGAGGTATCGGATGGTCGTTGTATAGAGAGAAAAAAGCAGCCGCCCAGGTAACATTCGACTATGTCACAAAGGCTGCAGACCCGATGTATGTTTCCACCACAAGCTGGCTCTCTGACTCCGTCGGGAATAGATTAACAGCCGGTAACATTATTACCAGTGCAGCGGCTGCTGGGTTATATCACTTGATATTCATAACAGAAGGCAAAATGGTCGCTTCTGGAAGAATGATTCATAGGTTATTCTATTCTATCACTTTAATGCTGTACACCTTGTACCGTAATGATTCTTGGAATTAGATCATTGTTTTGTCTGCTTTTGGCGTGTCCACGAATCATACATATACACTAGCTTCGTTAAGGAAATTCACACAACTTGAATTCAGTTTGCTTAGAGATATGTAAAACCCAAGGCATGCATGCATCCTTACAAAGTATTCGACGACGGCTCTGGCAAGTAATACAATCCAGTCATTCATTAAATATAAAGCCTCGAAAAAAGGTTCTCGTGGTGGTTATCACAGCCATTCATAAACCTCAGTGCATCTGAATGCAAAGAACATTACATGACGTCTTAAAATTATCAATATGTAAAAATACTCGTCATATCGCCAAAGGAAAGCGGTCGTTGGTAATGGTAATAGGCGTATCAATGGTTATGGTAAAAGGCGTATTGATAGCAATGGTAAGATACGTATTGGTGGTGATAGTAATATACGTATTGATGGTAACGGTATTCGACGTACTGATTGTCATGGTAATAGACGTATTGATTGTTATGGTATAAGACGTGTTGTTTGTGAATATCCATTCCGCGATGTGACTCTCATTAAAGCACGATTAGTGATGCTTAACTGAGGCAGGCATGATGTTAACGAAGCCTACCAAGGTTGCTTCGGGCTGTGGTGAGCACGGAAAAAAATGTATTAACTTTGGCGGTATATATATAGGCAGGCATATATATATATATATATATATCTATATATATATATATATATATATATAGATATATATATAATATATATATATATATATATATATATATATATATATATGCATATATATATATATATATATATATATATATACACATATATATATATATATTTATATATATGTATATATATATATATATATTTATATATATATGCATACATATATATATATATATATACATATTTATATATGTATATTTATATATATATATATATATATATATATCTCTATATATATCTATCTATATATATATATATCTATATATATATATATATATATATATATATATATATATATCATATCATATGACTCGCATCCAGTAGTCTGTGTGCCAAATCCAGAGGTTGATATACTGTGGTTTTTTATATATTCGGCCGTGTTTTATTAATAACGTGATTGTTAAGTCGTCCGCGTATAGCTATAAAGCGGTTCAGCTCTTTGTTGGTTTATGTGTCAAGCAAGAATTTCAACACATCGCTAGCGAGGCTCAGGTAGCATTTGCCTGTGAGACCAAGTGAAGGGGGTCGATTAATGCGAAGTTACATTATTACCAATTTTTAACAGAAGACATTACTGCGCTGTATCCAACAACTGACTCAATATTGTGCCGATTAATCTGGCTTTGTTCCAATTTATGGGCTCATTATATCCTTCTATATTCATAAACATCA
Source organism: Urechis unicinctus (assembly GCA_034190875.2). NCBI lineage: Eukaryota > Metazoa > Annelida > Polychaeta > Xenopneusta > Urechidae > Urechis > Urechis unicinctus. The sequence goes on along the minus strand of CM067343.1, from coordinate 2,875,544 downwards.
CATATCAATGCGCTTTGATCAAACAGCACGTTCTATGAAGCTTAGTTTGGTTTATGCTTTTGAAGTTAAGATTAATTTCATTGTCGTTTGCAGAAATGAAAATCGACTTTGAAGATTTTCGGTATATATGAAGACACAGCTGCTTCAGCCAGCTTGTTAACCTTAACTTGTTAACCCCAGACATTGTTGCAACCCGTGTACAAGTCCATGATGCTAACAGTTTCCTATTCCACGGACTATAATCAGAAGAATCGCACTTTCATAAATCACAAGCAACGCTATCTGTCTGTCGTGTCAATATTAAACTTCCAATGAGTAGAGGAAGGGGTTCGTCATTAAACCTTATATAGTAGTTAAATATGGGATTATCTAACCCTTGATAACGCTAAAATATTAGAAATGTGCTCAACGCAGTCTAAAATTGCACGCTAATTTGCATGTATATGTCGGAGGTAAAATGACACTACACATCCGGAATCACTCGAGAGCCTGGATTAATATACACACTCGGCCACGCAGAATGATAATGGTGCAATCGATTGCGTAACATAACATCGTAGGTCTAAGCAAGATGTTATTAAGCATGCGATCAAGGCACAATGATTAAACTCGCATAATATTTCACTAGTACAACTTGAAAAAGGCAGTGCCCGGTGAACATTATCTCTCACACTGATACATTACGTGGAATGATGGCATGGGTTTCGACAAAAATGTTCAAGTTGTCAAGATATTGCTAGCAGGCCATGCAGGCCCGGCATTAGCTCGCCGGACAGTGTCAGTCTGGATGTAATGATTCAGACCTCTGCAGTTCTCCCTACCTCCAAACTACAATCCATCAGTAACCTTTCTCTGGACAAACAAACTTTGAAATAAGTCTGCCCTCAACTCGGCGTTGTGTTCTTTATTCCTCTGAACCCATTCAAGATGGCGCACAACATGGGCGTAGACAGGCTGAAGGAGGGAAGGAGAGAGAAAGAGGGAGAGAAAGCTACCGAGACAGAGGGTGAGAGACAGAGGGTGAGAGACAGAGGGAGAGAGAGGGGGGGTGGGGTCGACGTGAAACCTAAGTTGGATTGATATAGGTCACGTGATAAAGAAAATCACCAGGTTCTATCCTTTGTACGAAATGCTGAGTGAATTTGAGATTTAGTCCCTAGAAATATCAATTCTTCGGGTAACAGCGGGTTCAGATTTAATGACAGCAAATGAACTAAACAGTAGATCCGTGAAGCATAGCTTGGTGTACATTACGTAGGGATATTCTATGCTTAAACGAGCGTTATTTAGGAAGCGTTGTTTGAAGATTGGCTGCATGTAATGAGCTAGGCTGCTTCTGCTACCTAGGTGACATGGGCAACTTTAGTGCTATCCTTATTTAAACATCAAGCAGTTTGAGGAGATTATGTTCGAGTGTTTACATAATGGAATATGATATAATGATTATCGCAATCAAAAAGTATTTCATTAAGTTAGGGAACCAAATGGCAAGCTTGTCGCTTTAAACAATACTTAAGAATAAAACATTATGCCAATTTAAAATAGACGGCGCAATGAACAATTAACTTTTAGAATGAAATAAAATAGGACGAGACAACATATTTCCCGATGCTTTAGTTTGCGACTAACTTTAGTCGTATGAAGTTAAAGATGAGTTTATAATTAATAATCGTCTGAAGTTAAGGATAATTAAACAAGCTGTTGGAAATGCTGAAGTGGGTCGAAATGCAATGCTCTTTTCAATTTGAAATTCATTATTTGTTTTGTGCTCCATATATAAATGGATCTCATAGACGCAAGTGTGATAAATGTAGAGCAAAGGAAGCACCGGGCTCCAGTGCCTATACACCACTGATTATTCCTCACCTACAAGTTGTTGACCACAAAGAGATTTTTATTACGGAATTCATCATTCAATTGATATATCATTTAAACCAAAACTTTTAATGTACAAATATGGCGCCAAAATAATTTAATCTTAAGGGCAGCTCTTAGAATTTCAAGATGCGCAAAGTTAGCATAACTCCTAAACCAGAACGCTTATTTTGGCCATTAATGCAAATATAACCGACTCACAATTAGCCAATTGGCTATTCAGTTGTGACGAAGAGAGATGAGGTAGTTTGGTCTATAGAGCTTTCATAGAGTTTAACTATATTTGCAGGACTAGGCTTTCTTCGGTGAGTCTATGCCCGATTTCACTTACCGTTTAGCAACAAACCCGTCTCCATTCTACGCCTCATGTCTCTTTTGTTCTAGTTAGATGACTTTTGCGTTATATTTACTTATGATTGGTATCACAGTAAGCTACACCTTGTTAATTGTTGCATCATTTTCGGAAGAACAAAAGCCAAGGTCAATTTGCATTATGATTAGATCAATGTGCTCAGTTTTGGGGAAGTAATAGTTTGTCAAGACAACGTTAGGGCCTACAACAGAAAGGGCTGGATTAGTACGTTCCGATTTCGATGAAACTGATCTCCAGATGGCAATTCCAGCCCGCACTTTTAACAATAACAAAAGGTCTGTCATAGTAAAAGAAATATCCACATCTCAGTATTAAATGTTGGTGAGAATCAATCTTCATAATGTGCTAATGGCTTTCTGAAAATGACCTATAGCTATTAAGGCTTAGATGCGTTTTCATTTTCTAACCTTGTTAGTTTTCCGGATCACCAAGTCACTTTACAATTCAATGTTTGCTCAATACATCCACGGTTCAACGGAACTACAGGTCCCTCGTCATTTAATTGTGATAAGCCGAATAGTGCTCACATTTCTAAGACAGTAAGAAAATACCGCGACATAGACTGGTGATGGCAGAGGACCATGTATTTCTTGTACTAAAAAACGCCCGGGAGCATCACAGCTATTTAATGGTTCTTTTGCTTATGGTGTCTTTCCGATTCCATTTTTATTTGATACATATTGCTACCATGAGGGCAAAATTTGGTGGAAAGTGTAGCAATTGATCAGACGTGACATTACTGTGCCGGCTATATTCTCTTGCCACCTCTTCTTTCGACCATAGAGACCAGGAACTGTAGTTAATGATCTTAGGTAGGTATTGATCGCACTGTTGGAAACTGAAACATGGTCGTATATCGTTCCATTTACTCGACAGGGCCAGGCTGTCTGGATTAAGCCGAACGAACCAATGTATATATGTAGTTGCTAGCCTGCTGCGCTTGACCTCGGTAATTAATACGTACACTGGTCAAAACCAGAAAGTCCGATGGAATGCGTCTTGTTCTGAGGTTTGTAATTCCGTAGAATGTCCAAAATGTGCGCATGAGTACGTGTTGATGCGAATCTGCGTGTCATAACTGAGCTAGCCATATCATTTATCTGTAAGATTCGTTTATGCTCTTTCTGTTTACAATCAATTGTGTATAAGTATATATGTTGTGCGAATAGCTATCATTATATTATAATTATTATTATTCTTTTATCAAAATTGATCGATAGATAATGACATATACATGAATTATAACTGTTTGTTTCAGTGCCGACTATTACTGTTTCCTACAATAAATGATAGCAGATGCGACGCGTAGTTATGTATGTCCCGATAAAGAGAATTTGTGGAATAATTGTCAGGAGGTATGTATGATCGCATAACTGTGGTCTTCTGATTGTGGTCAGATTAGGACAAGAGGCACATATTCAGTCATTTGACACGTATACTATATAATGGATATCTCTGAGCGCTATGGCAGACTTTATTTCAATTGTAATAATGCAAATATGTGTTCTCGTCATATTACTTTCTAACAACTATCATACTTTATAGTAACATGACAAAGAATCTCTGAAAATAACCATAGTCAAGATAGCAGATTGATGTCGAAATTATTATCACAATGTGCTTATAACTGCCCATTATTTGTCGTGCAGCTACCTAACAAATTTTCAGTTAATTGTCACTATCACAGTGCTTTGCATTGCATTACAGCTACGCTACTTATCCATGCTTATTCTCGATGAACAGTGCTCTAAATGAAGCTTACACGGCAAACGCGTATGAGTTATGGAAGCTAGCTGTTCTCTGAACTTGGCGTTAGTGCACTTGGTTGGTGCTTGCAGTATGACATTATGATGTCTACGGGCGTCTTTATCACGAAGTCAAATGGATATTATCCGTTAAAGGTAAGCCATGTGGATGTCCTATGTGTAGAGAGTGAAATTTTTGGTCTGATTCCATAATTGCTTCATCAAAATCGAAGTTCAATTGTTACATCAGCAATGCCATCTACTAAAGCGACGTTACAGTAACGCCTTACCTTCATTGTTCCGAGTTTCATTCATCTGTTGATCAACAACGTATCTTCTGTGATAAATGCTGAGGAGCAGCTTGTGCTAGAGTGATAATGATAGGGTACACACAATTGTGTCAGTGTCATCGGTTTAATTGTATCAATGGCACGGGGGTTCGGGAATAGTATGCATGAGCCCTTGGGCTTGCTCGCAAATATACCACGAGTATTGTTGATCTTCTCCGACATCCAGTGTATAATGAAAACATGATATAATTTCACTTGTCTTGTTATAAAGTTAAATTTTCTAGTAGGATCGTTGTCAGTAAATACAGCATCGTTCAAAACACCAAGAGTGAGCAACGCTTCTACATAGTGTCATATATTGACAGACAAAAGGAGTGAAGAGCCTCTTGGGTCAACGCAGATGGAGGATCGAGAAAAAGTCAGTCCTTTTGGATCGATGTCGCTAATCAAATACATGCTCTTGTCACGGACAAACACAAGGATTATGCGTTAGCATCACTGCATGACCACAGTGTACATCAGTCGACGCTGGTCGAAAAGTGATATTAGTTTTACCATCCTATACTAATTTCGTTACTGAGTCATGGTTATGTCACTATGGGGTGCTTTGTTCATCGCCTAAAGCACATAAAGGACTAGAATTGCTATTAGGGCAACATAATTATCAAGTGCTAGTGCTATGAGACGAACAATAACAGCAAACACTTGGCTGTTTTCTTTGATATGTTCAAATAAACGGAGCGCTGCTATTGCGTAGCCCGGGCTTTTGTGTCATCCCCAGTTTTTCCATGAGGGTCTATGGAAAACTAACTGGCAAACTAACAGCAAATTGAGCGATATAGTAGTATCTAAGACGTAAACGACTTACGCATTAAACCGATATCAGCGATTTTATCGGTTCCTGTGTTGTACCAGTGTCCCGTTAATATCTGCCTCCTGCGGTGTCTCTTCTGGCCCTTTAATAACTGTCGACGTATTCTGATCCGTCAGAAGGATAATGGTCATTATTTTAGAATTTATTTACCGTGCCATATTTTATTTGCATTTTGAACACTTACAATAAAAGCTTGACGTTGCTTTACGGATTCCACTAGAGACAAAAGCAGAACCACTGAACGAACAATCGACAAATATCCAGCAATGACCTTGGATGCTTGATATGAACACCAAAATAATGAGAAAACATGAGGATGAGACAAATGTACCCTATCATAATGTTATGCGTTGTCATAATGATCAGTGCGTTTCCTTTGTGGTATGAAAGGCAGAAAAGAGCCAATTAATGTTAATTGCATCTGTAGATGTGTGTCTATATTATACTCAGCCATATTAAGGTACACCTCCATCCCCGAGTTAAGATGTACACAACGCTGCAACGCTGAAACATGTAAAACGAAAATATAATTGACATAAGTAACTAAGACAACGATCAACTGGGATTCAAGATTGGTATAAGATTTGGGAATTGACATTGATCAATAGGCCACGCACACAATGATTAGATGTACACTAGCTGACACAAAGTCAAATATTCATATAAGGGTTTACTGACAGGATTATGATTCACACACTCGACTTATACACAAGAAATTAGCCTGACCACCGCCAGAAAATATAATTTATGATGTTAAGCGTTCAATTGTTTTGTTTACCATTTGACAAAACGAGCATCATAAGTCTGTAAGGTGATTGCTTTTATTATTCAAAGACGGGGCATAATATTTTTTGCTGCGGAAGACATTGCACAGCCTCCATGGCGCCTGGATTGTAGGACTTCGACGGGCATTTATTTACTTATTCGGTTTGCAAGATGCGCAAAATTGGCATAATCTGATAACAGCTGCCAAACTTTGTCGAATATTTGGCCAAATCATACCAACACAAAAGGCTAGAAATTGGGAGATTATTAATCCTATTGATAAATAAGCACCAAAGTTTATTTTAGCACTCACTGTTTGCATGTTATTATTCTATACTTGTTTCGACCAAACTTTGTTAATTGAGTAGATACTCGATTTGATTGGTTATTTTGCAGCAATCTCTTATATCTTCAATGCGACATTAGGCCGTTGGATGACTAGTTCTGTATATCATTGTGGTAGTGTGGTTAGCAAAATCATGCTAAGCGTTTATCGCTCTAAATGCCATTTGGCAATATAATCAGGCTTCTTAACATAGAGTAATCAATGCACATTTAGGTCATCACTACATGTCATGTCATTTAGCCAATACCTACAGTTTCAGCGAAAGTACTGATCTGTCACCCATGAACCGGATTATATGCAGCCTTCGCGCACTGACAAACTGTGATGTGGAAACGCTAATTGCCACTTAAGTAAAAAAGTGGAAACTGGATTGACGATGGCATAGGACGATACATGCATTATACGCCACAGATAGCTGTACTGTCTGGACCTATTTCATGAAGCTTCCTCCCTGAGGTATCATTCAATTCTACTCATTATTCAATGCATATTGCGCCAACAGGTGCCTCATCTGGTGAAATGTGCTGGTATGGTTCAGACGGGGTGTAAAGGTGCCCACTAAGTTCTCTTGAGAAATCTGTTTTTGCCATTTGTAACCAAGAACTGCCCCGTAAGTTGCTATTTATCGATAAATGTGGAACCAAAGCATAATAAGCTGACAGTAATTAATATTACCTTTCATCAATATTCATATTTATTTTACGGCATGTAACATTTTGAAAGCATTACTCAATATGCAAAAGAATGTGATGACTACTAATAGGCGAGTCAAAGTAAGGTTTGACCCCCAAAAAATTGCAAGAAAAGCTTTGTCTTTTTGTGTTCAATTAGCTGTACTTAAGCGCATCCTAAAAGTTTACCCAATTTGAGCCAACGGAAAGTGGTGAAATTACATAATATCCAATATGGCCGCCATTGAATTATGAATGCACAGCAAACTTTTTAATGGATGGTTTTAGACCCCATAAATGTATTACAAACATATATAAATGTGATACCTTAGATTCAAATAAGGTCATGATGAATTCACCTGGATGTCCCTATGACGTAGTATTGCACCATCATGACGTAGTCTCATGCTGGGCTCATATGGGTTGCTTGTAGCGGCTCAGCTGGACTGGAGATAAAGAGGAGGCATAGCAATTGAAGTTTTGGTTGAAATAAAAGCCGGAAAATGGAGTGTATCAGCATCGACGTCGATAGACGAGAGTGATATACATGCAATAATCTTTATAGGCCAAAAGAACGCATAATGTTTTTTGACCTTCAAGCTCTCCACTCATTTGATTCTATGTATCGGAAACAAATTTAGTACTGTCTACATGATCACGGTTGCTGAATAGATCAAGACCGCCAGAACTGGTAGAAAACCAACATTTCGGCTCTTGATAATCAATCAGATGTACATACACAAGGAACCACAACTTGGAAGGGCTATTGAACCATCTACGTCATGGTCATACGCCATACGTCACACATCATAAATTACCAAAATGTCCCAAATAATTGACATAGTACACACCTGAATTTTCTTATCAAGTTCAAGTGTCATTCACACAATATATTCAAAATATTGTTCAAAACACAGCATGGTTATTATCATCACAATCTTCTTACTCGGAACCGTCTATGGTAGAATCACTATTATGCGGATTGTAACATGACTCAGCTTGGCAGGGTCCACAAGCAGAAACACATGGAAGACCGTAACTACTGCAACTACATCGAGTATTACTACAACCTGTTGTACAGTTACAATGGATAACCTTGAGAAGCCTTTCTGGAGCCGCTTTCTGGTCAGTCATAACAGGTAACAAAATGTTGTCTTCACACTTCCAACCCCAGTCCTTTGGGTCCATGTTTTCATCATTTCACATCCACACCATGATCTGATAAAATGAACGTTGAGAGTGGAACTTTGCCGCAGATTCCGTTGGGGGCAATTTCTCGGGCTTCACAAATGATTTAGCAACCTTTTTAGCAAGCAATGTATTTGTAAGGTTTACCAGAGATGTGCCAGGTTTTCCTCCAAACAAAGAAACAAAGACTTTGCATCTTGAATCAACTATTGTTGCCACATCCTGACCAGCTGTAGTAAAGGTCTTTGCACAAGCTCTTATCTGAGAATCATTTTTCATCACTTTTGGAAAAGGGATTTCTTGCCAATACCATAAATCCTGGAAGTGCTATCACAACCTGTAAAAGCATGTACAAACAGCAGCTGTGAAGATATGTCATTTCCCAAGAGTTCCTTCAGACGGACAATGTCATATACATGTTTTGCTTTCTTTTTGTCCGAACGAAAGTAGAGTTTCTTGCTGTCCCTCTCAGTGTAATGTAAAAGCAGAATCAGAAGGTCCGTGTCTTCCCCAATCAAAGTTGTGTCTCGAACTTTTGCAGATGTTGTTGCTGCCTTCACAATATGAACATCTGCATCTCCATACGCATTGATGATTTTGCAACCCCTCTGTTTCAGTTTGTCACTGATGAGGAGGATTAGTTTCTGTTTATTAGAGTCCCTTGATAAGAAATCCTCCATTCTGCCAGAGAAAAAGACGGTATTCATTTCAAAAGACACAAGCGGGTGTGATTTCGTTTGTCGTCTCTGGTGTTCATTGTCCTTGATGCTAGGCTCTTCACTGTATCCGTCAAAAACTACTGTGGCTTGTCCATACTTCGAAAGAGTGAGATTTGCATACTTCTCGGCAATTTCCCCGTAGGTCATCCCTTTTTTCCAAGACAGGCGGTGAAGTAAGGAGCCTCCGTCAAGCACAAAATATTCGGAATCTGGCGTCGAATCTGTTAGAACGGCCTTGCTGAAGCTGGAGGATTCATTTGCGTAATCCCGTAGAGCATCAGCCAACTGTGGCTTGTCAGCCTTCTGGAACACATGTTTTGCCGCGAATAGGGCAGGAGGATATGGACTAAGTTCGTAGTCAATGATATCTTGCAGTGGCAAGTCGCCAGCTTGTGAAACTACAATAAATCTCTGGAACAGGAGTTCAGAATTTATCATTTGTTTAGTATTCACTTTCACTGACGATGAGTCACCAAGAGTCTTGGCTTTATCCTTTCGTTTAAAGGAATAAGTGAATATTGGCTGCCCAGCCATTTTTTTTACTATGGCCTTGCCGACAGCTCCATATTCATGTACATTGACATCTGCGTTGGCCAGTACATCAGTCACAACATTTCTTAATGAAGAATCCTCAGCAAATGGATTGCAGTCAACTAATTTTTGCATCAGTTTAGTACTGTCTACATGATCACGGTGCATCCATGGCACTGTGGCGTCTTTGTGCTGTTCACTTGAGGTAAATGATTGTTTACAGAACTCTTGCATCGCAAGGTTGTACGCAGATGACACGGATGATGACAGTGTCCAGATGGTCCTTAGTTCCTCTGTCATGCCACTTCCTCTGGTTAGACCACTGCTGCTTTTGAGGGAACGCATGAGAGTCTGTTCAATAGTTAGATCCGATCCCAATCGGAAGATAATTGGTAATATCAGAGTTGTCTACATGATTAGTTTGTTTTTGTTGATTTCAGGAATATTGTGTTAACAAGAGATAATGAAATAATGAGCTGCTTATGTTTTGATCTTAAGTCTTTGATGAAAGGATAGATGGCAGCACAGTAATCATATGGAGAGCTAATTAGTAAAAAATTACATTGAAAATCAATATTTACCTGTATCCTTATCCTTGTTAGTCATTATAATAAGGGCTTGTATGCTGGCAGTAACAACAGTTATGGACAGCCAATAATATTCAAGCATTTTAACAATTTTGGCGGCCATCTTGGAAATTGCCTAATTAACCCACTTTCCGGTCATCCGAGTTTGGTAAACTTTTAGTATGTTAATCTACAGATGTTCAGGAACCAAAAACAACCAAGAAACGTTTTCTTGCAATTTTTTGGGGGTTGACCCCTTTTTTTCCATATATTGACCCGACTATAAGCAACACCAAAAGATATGACAAGGTCGTCATATTTCGATGTTTGAATGGCTGGCGATAATACCTTTAAGTGACTCAGTCTTGTCGGCACTAAATATTTTCTATTGAATGACGTTAATTGTTGGGCATTTTCTATAGAGCAAATCTTATTATTCAGAGAGGATAATATTAATGTTTTTGTTTCTAAAGCAACAACAAGATACCTGCTTATATGGAGGCAATGACGCTGTGGTTTAATAGTGCATCTGAACTTGCTCCAGTCGCGTTGGAAGATTGGTCAGCAACAATATTCCGTGGTAGCGTTCAAATTATAATCAACACTTATAAGAACACCACGCCTCCACTCATTAGTCTACAAGCTACCTCCTACGTTTTTAACTATGCCATACTATTTCCGTGAAGCAGGCTTAATCAGATTACATACAGAGAATGCTTCACTCTACCACAATTGGCCATTCTGTGCATCAAACCCATGATAAGCTATGATAGTTTAGCATGTATGGACCACATTCCACTATAAAGGAGGTGTTCCACGTGAGCAACATTTCGTTCACGAATTCACCAAGTTCATACGTTTGATTCTATTGCACTCTAAATATTAATGGTATTCTCTCGTAAAACTCCCAATGCAATGTCGAAATCTGCCCATTAACTTCGCTATATAAATGCGTAGTGAAATGAATTGGTTCTGATATTGAAATGTGTGGTGGGTTTTAATGTGCTATTTCCCAGTGTCAAACCAATCGGCACAGCGGAAACAATTACTCCTTCCACACCTTATGCCCATTGGAGAGCGAGATTTAGTCAAATAACGGTGCATTGACTTCACACGGCAGGAGCATCCGAATTTAGCAAAATACTATTGATTATCGGGAGCCGGTCTATTGAGATCATTTGCCAGAGCATTTATCAGGAGGTATGCATAATGACACAAAAGTGGGCCTATTATTTACCGTTGTTGGTCCGATGCATTTAACGAAGAGGCATTTATTTTTGACAGCGGACAAGTAGACAATACAGGGAATATAAAGAGTCAAATTCCCTCTGCGTGCGATGCCAGGGTGCTGTTCATCTGTGGTAATGCAAACGTTGGCTCTCGTCATATTATTTTCTCCCGAGCTACTTAATTCAAAACATCACTGCAGCAGTCTATTACCGACAACTCTTGTACCTTTTGCTGACTCAACAAGGGATCTAGGAATCAACAAATAGTCAAACAAGTCCATGGCACAATTATCATCTCAACAACTGCCCATTATTCGCAGTGCTACTCAGCTACCGAAATAGAATAATCTTTAAGCCTTCACATAATTTTATTTGAATGGATATTGGATGCTGTATTGTCGCATGGTAAATGATGAATTTCCTACAAATATGCTTGGTTTGTCTGATTTCAATGAGCAACGGTTAATAACTAGAGTCAGGGCAACGCATAGCAGTTGCGCCACATATTCTTGCTGCTTACACAACAACTACCAATGAGCTTTGGAAGCTGGTATTCGATGGACTTGGTGTGAGTCCACTTAACTGGTGCACTCAGTATGGTCACCGCTACGTAGAGCGTGAACTGATTTTACTGTTGCCATATCCAATATCGATAGAAAACTGTTACATCACCAACACTATCTATCACAACGTCATTACGAGAACCAATTACCTTCATTGTCCTGTTTCTTCAGTTTAATTCATCTTTAGATCAGCAACGTTTTGTTTTCGCTTACGGTAAATCTTACCTCTCCCACCCAAAAAATCCCAAAACAATAATAACTAGGATGCTATCTATGTAAGCTGAGACATGCAAACTGAAGCAAAATAAATATTATTCACACAATTGACGTAGACTTGGGTCAACAGTTATTCACGATTGGTATACCATTATGGACTAGCAACTAAACAATTTAAATGAAAAGATCATATGCGTATTAGCTGACACAAAGTCAAATATTGCTATTCGCAATTGCGTTAATTAACATACTAGAGCAATAAAGATTATGTCATCCTTTTCACCATTAGCCGTCATCTACAAATTGTATTAATGTCTACGAAGTAAATTTGTGGCACAGTTATCATCCCAATGTGTAAATAAATGGCCATTATCCGCCGCAAAATTGAAGGAAACACAACAAATCGACCAGCACTGGAGAAACGCAACGTTTTGTATGTTAATAATTTATATTTCTGTGGTTTTGTGTGATCTGGCTCTATGGCGCAAAGATTAGCTGACGGGCTTTTATTGAATTATTGTGTTTGCACAATGCGCCAAGTCGGTATAATTGCATAGTAGCTCTTTAACTTCTCCCTTCCATGTGATATCTGATTTATAGATCACTACAAAATATTGTTGCTCATTGCACCATCGTCCAACACAACAAATCATCGAGCCTACCGACAGCGGCCTATCACATCCCTGTTTTACAAATGAGTCGGTGTGAGGGACAATTTGCGTTAAGAAAGATTGTCATTTCCATCGGTCTGCAGAATGGCCTCAGTTTTAGGAGCTGTAACTTGTGGTTGACTAGTCCAATGAGTTGGATTAATGCGTTAATTGGATCTCCGTCCATATGAATACCTACTACTACTTAAAAATTCCAATAGATCTCGACTCTAATATAATGGGAACCATTATCCCAATGAAATTAACTGTGCACACCTTCAACAAGGACCATTACGGTTGAACGAGTGGTTCGTTTCGGAGTCATCGCTTACAAACTGGATGGCTAAAACAAAGTACACATCTATCAGACCCTCTCCTTGTCTCTGTAGCATCTGGCATGTAGACACAGATTTCGTAGAACAGTTATTCCTAAGACGTAAATGACGTGTTCTTAGGCTATTGAGACGCCCGTGGGTTAAGTGCGTAATATGAATGATGCGTCGATATAAGTTATTTCCTATCTATTTAAGTTATTCATAACGCGACGAACATTGTAGCGGACCTATAATGATCCCTGGATAACACTGCTGTTATTTAGCTAGTTAAACGACAATAATCGTTAATAATGCAATTGGAATAAAATGTTGGCCAAATGTTGAATAGAGTATGGATAGAGAATGTTGTCTCAGGGCAGCTACAACTCACAGCGAGTAACATCTAGTCACGTTAGAATCTGTGACGCTATTAATAACACATGTGAAGAAATACTGGCATCAAAGGACAAGGTTGGTCTGTAGATCGAACCGATTACGGCGGACAAGCGCGTTAAAATGAACCAGAGTGAATAGGCGATTCAATGTAATTTTTTGCGGCAGCAACGGTCTGATGTTGGATATCACCTCCACTTTGATGTGTCCTTCACTCGTTTTATTATGGAATTATTCCTCTTTGAGATCGACCCTTTGACGTAAGTTAAAAGCAGAAGGCGTCTATTACGACCATGAATGCGCGCGTCGCAAGTGTTAAATAGTCTCTGGCTGTGAATTTATGTTGAGGTAAACGCTGTGCAATGTAATCTGAATGCTCGTATATCACAGTTTCAAACCATTGCGAAAGCCGCAAAACCAAGGTAAAGTTCAGAGGAATAAGGATAGCTATACATCGTTAGCGAACTCCAACAATTGTACTTTTCGCACGCCTAAAGCTGAGATTCCATATACGCGTCATCCGTCATCCGAATCCGACAAAATTCGATAGGCAAAAGCACGGCGGTGATTCCAAATGTCCGTCTGCAAATACGACAACGCATGGGGCTGCGTATCCGACAAAACGAATCTCTCCATGTAGCGATTGGCACGACTGAGAATGCAGAAACGGATAGGGGAATCCAAATTGTGACGTCGCGGAACGTGCTTTCCCAAAAGAAAGCAGGTTAGAAGGTCCACAAGTCTAAAAATGCCGAAGCGTTCTGTGAGTGACAAAACACGTTAAGAGTTTATTGAATTGTCTCGCCAACACCCAGCGTTATGCAAATGGTTGCCTAGTCAGCCTGAAGTATTCTCTGAACTTCTCTCCATCAGCTTGCACGTGTAACTCGGTGACTAAATTAGGATACGCTCCTTGCTGAAGCCGTTTACGTAATAAGCTAATAAGCCGACGCCCGAGTACCGTCCTATATTTGCTGGTATGGCCGACACAAACAGACGTGTATTTTTAGGTCACTAATATGTCATTTTATAGCTTTGTTAGCTAAACTTATTCGTCATTCATTGACCCTTTTTTGATGATATCACTAACAAAGTTCTAAGAGATCACGGGGAATATCGTTAAAACAAAAAACTGTCATGGCTGGAAATCGGCCATATCATTAAGAAGCATGGCAAAATTAGACAGATAGGCATACCTATAACGCGTACAGCGGATTACAAGCTGGAGAAGCATAGGATTGTTTTCCATTACTTGCTCCAAATAGCTTGTCTGCCATAGACCGATAATGGGATGATGTTACTTCATGGTTAACGTCACGTTACGTCACTGAGTCACTGAACGTCACAGGGACATGCTGTATCGCTACTAGCTAACTGACAACATAGTTGTAGGTTAGCCGGCGCATAATGGATTGTTTTGCATCAATGAAGCATTCCAGTTCGCTTAATATTCATGTGATAAATGCCGCATAGCAAAAAAATGTGTCTCCTTGATCAATCTTGTATTACTTTTTCATAACATGGCGCATCAATACACACAATTTAACCATTCAAAGATGAAGAAATGCAGTCATACATTTCTGTTCATTGATTTTGTTTACTAACCATGATCACTAAATCCTCCCATATTTACATAATGGTGGATTTTCTTTTGTCGAGTTAAGGTCATTCGGGACAGAAGTTTAACCGTGGAAATGATAAGGCGAGCGATATATGCCTCCAAACATTGACATGCACGTAAAACCCTCAATGTATGGAGGAATACTATTGGTAGTTTTTCTATGCAGAGGCCGCTCCAATATTACAACCACATAAAACCACAAAGTTAGTTGTTATGCGTGATGTCACAGAAGTGAAATATCCTGGAAATGTAACCAGCGAAGCAGAGTGCAGAACAAAGTGCATTCTGAATAACTAATATGTCCTGAGATGTACCCTTTTAAACCCATTTAGACAAAGCCGCAGCGATGCACAACATTCTATTGGTACACGCTTCCCGCACTGCAACCAGCAACCACAGTCAGTAATAATGGCTAGAGAACACTGTTACTTCATACATTATCATGATATTTGCATGAAGGTTCTTATGACGTTACGTTTATGCAAATAACGGAACCCACTCAAAACGAGAGAATGGGGTGGAGTGGGGGGGGGGGGGGTGGGGGGGTAGAGCGAGAGAACCTAGGCTGAGAGAGAGGGCGATCAAGAGAGACCTACGAAGGTTCGATACAAATCGTCATATCGTGTATGCGCAATATTGAGAAATGATAAGAGTGCTTCTCTAGCACATTGTAACACTTCTTGCAACAGAGAGTTCACATGAGATGAACGCAAATGAACAAATGTGATTTTCCATTAAGCACAATATGGTTTGTGTTACTAAAGGCAGGATATCCTTTGTTGGTAAGACTGCTTTCATGGGGAGCGTCTTTGAAGATGCGCTGCACGTAACGTATACAGCTTGATTTAGATGACCTTCGCAAGTCCAGTAGGAATCAACATGGCCTGTTATCAGTAAGCATTAATAGATGGATAGCTTGCCACATCATGGTAAGCATCCAAATGCCCAGGATCTTCAATTATGCAGACAATACTGCTAATCGTGATGTCTCAGCGTCGGTTGGTAGTCATAAACAAAAGTAGTACATTGAATGGCATCCTCTATAATAAATTTGCCAAAAGGGGCGGTTGATGCTACCTACCTATCAACATTGATTGACTGAGCTTTTGCTGTGACGATCCTGTTTTGATTTGCTATTGTGATTTTGTATTCTAATTGGTTCGAAGTAATTAATTTATGGAGGGCGAAGTCAACGAGGATAATTACAGTCTGTAAGATAATACGACCAGAGGTAGCTAACGTCATTTTGTGTTAATAAGAGGAGACAAGATTATGGCAACATGAGGAGTGGTTAACATAAGGAGTGGTTAACATGAAGAGTGGTTAAGAAGATATTCGGTTTCCTTAACAATTTACCAGGGAGGAGTATATCGCATTACAATAGGAAAATATATAGATCGGCGATGCGGCAAACAGGGCACGATGTTTTTATCACTGCCTCGTTTCGTAGCAAACACGCGACAAAGAGTTTGAATTAATAGCTTAATCCAGGACTAAAATGCTATGTTAGACAATCAGTTATGTACAGCCAATAGCATATGTCCAATATGGTCGCCCTTTTAAAGACCAACAAGTCGAAAAAACATCGTCTTTTGCGGAACACTAGGCAAACAACACCAGTTGTGACTAAACAAGCAACGCACATGAGTTGAGAAATCGCATTTTACACCATCGCTATTCCACCGTTGGGCATCAGCACCAGATCCAAGTGCAGTATATGTTCGCCATCTCTCCGATGTGGCGTATTCATTTCTTATCTTATGAACTTACGAGCGGCTTTGAGTAATCGTTACACCCTGGTCAAGGGTTCCATGCATTGGACTGCTATGTTATCGACTCACATGACTGTACTGTATGATACTGCGCCAATGATTCACGGATGCGACGATGAGTATCAGGCAACACATAGAGGTCTACCTTAATAAACTATGAAGTTACTGCACTCTAAGGCACTGAATGACGTGCAATTATTTTGCGTGCGTCTATGTGACGATTAAATTGCCCTATAAATTGATATTCATCGAAATGCGACAGTGCTCTTTTGTCATTTCTGTTGTTGCTTCACCAATATGCAATACATTAAGTACTGTATGCATATCTGGCAAACTACATGCTGTGATGTGTACGTTATGGGACGTGACAAGGTCAGTTGATTGCTTTCACCCGGATGTGTTTTCTTATTGATAATGATGGTTTATGTCTTTGCTTCATTGCAAACCTTCTGTAAGTAGAGGCACCATTACGCAGTAACGATGATGGACCCCCTTTTACGCCTCCAACATGGACAGCTTAGTAATGCACCCATTATGTGTACACCCACCAACATACATGTCAGCTACTTGACAAGGGCTTGCTGATCCATAAGTCCTACAGGATATCATCAAAAACTCGGTTAGCCGGACGAAACGTCACAGTTGATTACAAATGTATGTTGTCCAATAATGTTATATTAAAATGCTACATAGAAAACAGATACCCATCGATTTTTCGGTCATGCGACCGTCTCACGCTACATGTAACCGCGTAACAGCAAACCCAATGACAGCGTATATTTATGATGTATTGGTAATGAAGAAGATACTACAGAATTATTTAAAATAGCAATGAACATTTGCTCGCAAAAAGCTCATTCGGACTAGAGAAACGTGAAGTAACTAGGGCCTTGACATATAATTGATAATCACATAAACAACCGTACAAAACAGCAGTGTCGCCTTCGGACCTATGCGGAAGGGTTATGATAATTTGCATTTATCCGAGCCCATGTGATATCATTGCAAACACAGCCAATATCAACTGATGATCTGAGCTGAATGGCTTTCATGCATTTACTTTCTGACATCATACGCAAATTTTCTTTCAAACTGGCGTTTCAAACACAACCAAATGGTTATCCGTGGAACCAGGAACAATCGCTTTGGATGTTATTATCTTACTCCCAATTGTGACACAAAGGTTATAAAGCGTATATTGCATCAAGTGTAAAGAACATTGGCTAAGCGGCAGAATACAGACAGTGTAATATCATGAGAATTAAAATGCTTTTATATTTAAAGACAGGAGCCTTTGATATCAAGGTTGTTCGTGTTCGTGTTGTACAAAACGCCATTACGACGAACCGAATGATTCGGATTCGTCCTTCTGAAATTGTTGCGCATTGTAGTTTTAATACTCTTATTTTGCGATTCCCAACCCATTGCCGAAGCGGAAAGAAAGGGATATAGTTTAAAACAAGTTAGAATTAGTTATGTTTGGTAGGTGAACTCCATTACGTTTTGCTCGCCGTGTTCATGTAAGAATATTTAAGTTGATAGTAATATACGGCTTTATTATTAGGTCGTGTAGTTTTTAGTCCCTAATAAGTTGGCATTTTATGGGTTTTTCTACCCCAACCAATCCGTCATTCATTTATCCTCTTTTTGATTCTATAACCAACCAAGTTCTTAGGCATCACAGTACAGCAGATACTCCGCCACAACCAACACTCTGTCGTTGTGGTTAACCGCCAAATATGGTAAACTACATAAGCTCCAGACATGGTAAGATATGACCAAGTCAGACAGGCATATCTAAAACGTGCCTGGTGGTCTTACAACTGGACGCGCACGTTTTATATTTTATTACAATGGCATAGGCTCTAACCGTGTATCGTTAGTAGCTATAAAAACAACATAATTTTCATGATGGCCGGCGCATTGCGGTTACATATATGTATGTTGGGCAGCATACAACTTCGCATTTGGCTTATCTGGTAAAGGATGCAAGGCGTCTCACTGAAACACTGTTGGAGCTAAATCACATTCAGCATTGTCTTTTCTAGAAAATGGAAAGCTTTAAATGTTTACAAATAGTTGTGTTGAAACGATTATTTAGGTAAATCAGCGACTAACAATGTGCATGATGCCAATGACATCTGATAGTTCATTCGCGTTGTTAATCCATGACAAAATGGCGCATCAATACACAAAATATAATCGTTTAATCGAATTAAGGTCGGAGCTTTCGCGATGCTTTAGAGGAAGGAATGTGTTATCACAGAACCTTCACCTTCGAGACTAAATTACCTAACGGCATGTTTTCTCTTTGGTCGTTTGACATTGTACATTTGTGCAATGTTTATCTTATTGCATCTTTATGATATAACATCGGCATTGATGCAAACACCCTTGAAGGGTAAAGTCGCATCAAGAACCGGGCTCTGCTTGTCATGGCAATTAATTGAGAATGACAGTTCAATGTCTGGTGCTCAATAATATGTTATATATTAGTGTCAAATTATATCCAGGACCTCAATAGATCAGAACCGCTTATTGGTAGGCTGTGGAAAGTCTTATGTAATGCAGATCTCTAATAACCTTTGTGCTTTCTGCTTCGAAAATGTCTTATTGTTCCAGTTGTGACATAGTTACGTCCCTGAACAAAGTAGCCACTGATAGTTCAGAGCCACATTATAATGCATTGTGGAGCCCATACAAACATATGTCATTCGCTTGAATGTATATAGATATATCCAAGTATTGTAATTTATAAAATAGGATTGTGCATGAAGAGTGAAGTTGCGTCAAAAAAGCAACTCAAAATATGCTCACTGTAAGGAGTGTTCGTGGATCATATGGGAAAGGTCACATCCTAAAGAGGATATCAGTCTAGAAATGTATGACTGTTAAACAAGGGTACATGATATTTCAAAGTGTTTGTAATAAATACTACATTGCATAAGGCAAATCAGACAGATATTCTGATACAAAATGGTACAGCAAACGTATGTTTCGTTGAGGTCGTTTAAGCAAATGGGTGACATGTATTTTATATCGATTTATTGAAGTAACAATGTCGTCAAAACCCTTCATATGTGTGATTTTTTATTCAGTTAAGTGGTAGAAAGGAAATTCTGAAGGCATGCCCAACAGCTGGTTATGTTTTTTACAATGGGGCATCATTACTCGACCACCATACAATCAAAACTTTATCACCAAATATGCGAGCGCCGATGACGATGTCCTCAATGCTGGAGATAAGATGCGCCATGAAACAAGCTTGGATCCATTGACACTTGGCGCAGTCTTGGCGTGGATATGGAAAACTCCGAATATCTGACGAGTTCTTTTAACAGCTGAAGCATAGACTCTCTTTCGAGCCAAGCCTTAGATTAGTATAGACCTTGACAGATAATTCACTCGCAGGATGATAACAACCTTAGATAATATCGACTGTACAAGGCGGATGAATAAAACTACTGGCATGTTTGGCATCTTAACCGTAATATATCGTCACAAGGGGCTAATATTGCATCTGAGCTGAATCATTTTAAATGTAGCAAACACATAACTCACCATTAAATGTAACACAAAGCATATAAGCAAAGCACGCACAATGCCAGCAGCTAAGGGATGCTGATGCAATCTTCTATATCATGCTCATATCACTGTGGTACATTAAATGCAAATAAGCAAGTTTTATGTCTGGACGGTTTATGCAAGCAACATGTTATTGTTGTTAATATTCTTTATAGCCTGAAGATAGGAACTATTATTGAAAACTATTAAGGACATCATGATTAACATTAGTTATTTTTTGCATTAAACTGTTATGTCCAGATCGAGATTTGGGCTTTGATATACCATTAGGTACTTCCGGGAGGCACTTAGCTCTATTGAAAAGTATGCACACTCGGTAAGTGCCCGCCAAAGCTTACTTAATATATGTGTCTTGCTATTTCTACTTTTGTTGCAACTGATTCCTTTGAAAAATCTATGAAGAAGCTTTTAGCGTGTTCCATTCAGATATCTAGTAATTTCATGCCTGATCCTGTTATCAACATACATTACTAAACACCAATACAGGTTAACATCAAGAGATAGGCAAAATAGTTGTATATAGTACCTGCCTTATTTAATTTAATAAGCACAAAGCTTATATGTTTATGGTGCACATTAATATTCTTTTATGTGTAATGCAGGTACAATATGAATGTCCGGTTAATATGTCATTGAGCCTTTACTGGAATATGATCGTGAGAGGAACACCTGTGTCAAGCTGCATTAATCGATAATGACAAATGTGAATTAAGCGGCGCCAACCCACAATGTGCTTGGTAGGCGTTTGTGTTAATTGTAATCTTTTTGACTGAAATGCATTTCAAGCCGGACAAATCAACGCTAAATAGTAGTACGGGTTAATGTCGCTTTTCACGACCGGGACTAATTATTTTTTCTAATGAAGTGACGTAAGATGGTTCTTATAACCGATGAAATCAATTATGTACTTACTCTGAAGCAACTCTTGTGGCAGAAGACTCTAAGATGCTTCAAACTATGTAGAGTGTTGATCAATGCCTTTGGTTAAAGAGGGCCCCTAGAAGGTCTAATGCAAACTGTATGATAACGCAATCAACATCATCGTGTTATTTGAAAGGTTAAGGGTGTTTGTATGTTAGGAGGGTTGGGGGGGTGCAGGGGTTTGGTCTCGGCACATAACATGTTGCATACGTTCATCTGATGGCTGATGCAATAATTTGTTTTTGAAGCCTGCCACTACCCTGCTTTTTGGAGAAGAGCTGGGAAATACTGTCAAAAGCCTTAGTGAAACCACAAAGATAACCCGCACCTTCACTTCGGCACACAGCCGCTTCCCTTTATTAGGGTCAAGCCAGCGGGGTCAGTGGCGACCTCGACCTTACGACAGCGGCAGCAGCCGTACCCAGCTATCCAGACGCCCTTATCGAGGGAAGCGCCAACCCACGACCAGGTGGGACATATCTCAAAGCACAACAATGTGTAAACGCTGTCCTTGTAAAAGCTGAGGTGAGAGAGGAGATTCCTTTGAATTTTACTCGGGCCGGCAACATTTAAAACCACGTTCATAGCTGGAAGGCTGTCACCAGAGACCCGAACATTTTGAACATCGTACGAGGTCTATCGATTGAATTTGTTTCTAAAAAGAGTGCAAAGGTATGAACTAAGGCGTTCATGTTACATACTGATAGAAGCAGTGTTTCTTAACGCAGAAATTGGTCATTTATTGAGTAAAGGAGTCATTGTTAAGGCCATGCATGAGCCCGACTAATTTATTCATTCAGTTTTTCGGAGACCCAAGAAACAGGGTACTTTAAGGCTGATTTTGAACTTGAAAGAATTGAATATATTTATTGTTTACCGCCACTTTAAGATGAATACTCTTCAACATGCCTGAATATTATGACTCGTGACTGTTATATGGGATAGTATTACTCAGTGCCAGTGACAGAAAGTGACAAGAAATATCACAAGTTTCGTGTTAATGGTCTGCTCTACAAATACACTTGTTTGCAAAATGGACTAGGCTCCGGGCCTAGGATATTTACCAAGCTTATGAAGCCAGTGTTTTCAAAGCTAAGACAATCGGGGCATATCTCTAGTGGCTACCTTGATGACTCCTATGTACAAGAATCGCGTGTTTCCGATTGTGTTGCCAATATACAGGCAACCAGGGTCTCATAAGAGATTTTGAGGTTTTATGTACATGACTCTATATCCGTACCAACTCCCACCCAGGAACTGCAGCATTTGGGTTTCATACTCGATTCAACAAGTAGGACAGAGAACATCGGGAACGAAAAGAATGATAAAATCAAAACTATGGGGCAGAGCTTCTTGACGGGTATCCATTTTACCATCAGATATGTGGCGCAGCTCATAGGCACATTCGTGTCATGTTCCCCGGCGTGGAATATGGGCCTCTATATTTTCGGGCTTTGGAAAAAAGATAAAAATGTTGGATTGAGTAAATGTCGTGGTAACTTTGAGGGTAGTATGAACCTCTGCGCATGCGCTGCACGAAGTCAGATGGTGGGACGACAATGCATGTTGTTGTCCCAATCGTATTTCATATGGCAATACTGACCTCATTTTGCGAACTGATGCTTCCTCTCACGGTTGGAGTGCTAAGTTAATTAATGGACCCACCACCGGGGGAAAGATGGTCGACGGCTGAACAACAAGACCACATCAACGTACTTGAACTTAAAGCAGACTTACTCGGTCTGCAAGTGTTATGTAAGACTACCAATTAAATTCACTTGCTTATACAGTTAGGCAACATGACAACTGTATCGTATATGAGAGAGATGGGAGGCAGTCACTCGGTACAATGTAACAGCATAGCACATGACATTAGGACTTGGTGTATATCAAATCAATTGTGGATAGGTGTTACGCATATCCCTGGGATAGCCAATGTGGTAGCTGACAAAGAACGCAGGCTCTTTGACGATAAGATTGAGTGGAAGTTATGCCCTTGCGCTTTTATGCACTGTGTAGAATGTGGGGAAAGCCCGAAATTGATATGTTCGCTTCACGTTAAACGGAACAATAAATTCCTATACCTGTTTCCGCCTTTCAGCGTCATTCCATGCGGAAGCTGCAGGATGATGGGGCAAAAAGCGATTCTCATTGCTCCTCAATGGCCCACGCAGACCTGGTACCCGATGCTCCGATGGACGACAAAAAGGGACCCTTCTGATATTGCCAGCCGACCCGAGCCGTATTCATCCATTGTATCCCAAGTTACGCTTAGCAGCTTACCTCTTGTCAGGGAGAGACTGGAGGAAGAAGGCATTAACAAACTAACACAGGATATTTTAATCACGTCATGGAGACTAGGCACAAGAAAGCAATTTAGAGTTTACCTCAATAAATGGAACACATTTGCTGCAGGTCACAATATAGACCCTCACCACGCAACATTCTCTGTTATTTTGGATTTACTCACTCTTTTATACAACGCCGACCTGGGATACAGCGGCATCAATACGGTAAGATCAGCCTTATCATCTTTGAGCTGTCAAACTCAAACCACACCATAGCCTCGCATCCTCTAATAATTTGCTTTGTTGAAGGCGTGTATCTGACGCGTCCCAGCCTTCCGCGATATTCCTCAACATGGAATATTACTTTGGTACTGGACTACTTAAACAGGTCCTACCACCCACCCCAGATATCTCGCTCAAACTGTTGTCGTTCAAACTGGTCATGCTCTGCTTGTTAGTGGCAGGATGCAAAGGTCAAACAGTTCATTTGTTAGACATCAAATCGATGACGAGCACGGAATCATCATATACCTTTATCATCAATAAACTCATCAAACAATCCAAGGCTGGATAACCCCAGCAAACCAAAGAGCTGACCGCTTATCCCGATGACAGTCCAAATACATCAAAAGAACTGCAACCTTACGTCTTCTAAACTCATCTCAGATGCAAATATCTTTTCAAACGCGATCAGTCGGGCGACGGTCTCACGCTGGCCGCCTCTGGGGTGGACGCAACTATCTTCAAGCCGCAGAGCACACGCGCTGCTTCATCAAGTGCGGCATTGGCCTTTGCCACACCGCTAAGTACGATTATCAAAACTGCAGGATGGCAGTCTCAATGTACTTTCGGAATTTTTGTTTTTTACAACAAACATATAGAAAGTGCAAATAACTATAGCACAAATATTCTTTCCACGAAACTTTAACGTTTTCGTTATGCATTCCTCTACACACTGGATTATAAATGTACTTAATGACTTGATCAGTGATTTTCGAAACTCTATTATCAATGTTGTTGTATGCATAGATAAGCCATGAATATAATGGTCCTTTTTCAAGAACCTTCGTTGCTCATTTGTAGTGCCCATGTGGCTTTGAATTCTCACGTGATCTCGATATACAGATGAGATAGGTAGAATGGAAAATTAAACGAGACTTACCTCTAATGTGAAGTTTGATTAATATTCTACCTATTTCATCTTGTTGACTAAGTTCCCACATGGTCACTATTCAATGTACGATCTCCTGGCTCTGCCGCCTCTCTCACTTGATCTCTTATGCTAGATGAGATAGGTAGAATATTAATAAAACTTCTCGTTTAATTTTCTATTACACGATGCATCAACTCGTGTGAGTACCATGACTGATCCAATATTCAAATTGATAAATATTATCTTGCTATCAAATCTTGTCATCCCGTTTCTTCTTGACCTGGTGTCACCAATCACTACGTACATACATTCTGTTGAGGTCACCAATGCAACAAATGACGTTGATAAATATAAGGTTGCTATACAAATACTGATATAACCTGACAAGCCAAACCCGCAAATCATCCTCAAAAAATATGTGACCCTTTTATGGGAAAGCAGATACTGCGATACATGCATCTCGGTTAGCTGCAGGCTGTCGTAATTGTTGACATAT
Organism: Urechis unicinctus; assembly: GCA_034190875.2. Taxonomy (NCBI): domain Eukaryota; kingdom Metazoa; phylum Annelida; class Polychaeta; order Xenopneusta; family Urechidae; genus Urechis; species Urechis unicinctus. The sequence goes on along the minus strand of CM067343.1, from coordinate 2,850,400 downwards.
GTAGTAATTCAGCATACTGGTAGGATTGTATATGGAGGCAGCAATGCTAGGCATCGCCATGTGCGCGTACTTTCTGCTTTGTAAGTTTTGTATTCGGAGTTGATCTGGGTAATCTTTACACCCTGGTCAAGGGCTCAATGGAGATATGGACTGCCATGTTATCGACTCAATACGTTGTACTGTATGAGGCTGTGCTATTCGCATCACTGAGGATACATTGATTATCAGGCAACACTTGCTGTGATATCTTCTAGCCATCCTCAAAAATGATTGTCCCACAATCTTCTGCAATTGTCTAGATGTCGATTAAATCGCCCTATACAGCGATATGCATCCAAGTGCTCTGTTTAATTTATGTTGCTTTGATCAGTGCTGCTATTGGGTCCAGGGTCAAACGTCTGCAGTTTTATCAAAATGCAATACATTAAATATTGTGTCAATTTTTGATGCCCGCAACCTATGTGTTGCGTAGTGCACACTACGGTACGTGACGACCCGGTCTAATGCTTGCACCCATTACATTTTGAGCGGCCAAAATACGTGCCGGTGACTTGAAAATCCTCTTACAATATAGTTATCAACATAAAAAAAGTGAACAGCGACAATGCATTTAAATCTTGGTAAAGTCAATCCAACTCAAACTGGTCATGTGTGTACAAAACAGCTGATTGGGAATCACTTAGTAATAACTAGACAGGAACTAGAATGAGCCGGCTGTACTCCAATCAGTAGTCACTTGACATCTATATTGCCAGTATGGAACCCGGCCCAGGCACGTCTATCGGCGAATTACTGTAGATTTCATTGCAATAATACTGCACTATATTTCCTGACTGCATGCATATTTATGATAGTTTAGCCTCGTGTCAATCATAACGTAATTCCTTAAATATGCGCGTATTCAACCATGTGTGGCCTTAAATGGAATGATTGCGACGTAATTAGCTTGTAAATTGATCTGTACTGCTTGATACGCTTGTTGATTAAATCAATTACGGCGGACCAGCGCGATAAAATGAACCAGACCAAAGTGAACGGGCGATATAATGTAATTTGTAGTGGCAGCAACCTTCTGCTATTTACCATCCCTTCGATGCACCTTTCTGTCGTTTTATCATGGAATTATTCCTGTTGACGCAAGCAAAAAGCACAAAGCGTAAATTTAGATCACCATATGTGTCGAAAATATTGATTAGACTGCAGTGTAGATTATTAACTCTGACTAAGCATCCATGCCATAATGATTGTGGTGCATATTAGCCTAGATGCTCTCATTCTACAGTTCCCACATAATTACCGAAGTGACAATGCAAATATATAGTTCAAAGAAATGAGGCTCAGCTATACTTCAATGTTATTTTCACAAGCCTTATCTACCTATAGAAATGTATGATGATCGCAATGTATGGTTTTGTTCACGAGGAATTGCTAGCGAGTCGCACCCTAGCGCGAATACCGTCCTGTAATAGCCGACGTGGGCAACCCAATCAGTCGTGTATTTCCGTCTCTAACACTATCCGCAGCAAAATGTGTAGGAATATGATATGATATGATATGGTATTCCACTACCAGATCCGGATATCCTATATGTCAAAGACCGATAATGGGGTAGGGTTACTTGGTTAATGTTACGTTACGTTTTGAGTCACTCTGTGGCACAACACATGCCGTTTTATCGGTAGCAACTAT